>LQNK01001210.1:166248-211802 GCA_001586405.1 Phoebis sennae
CGTGTCGCACCACCCGCCCCTCTACGGCTCCCCGCTCTATGCCCCACAGGTGAATATAGTACCTACCTTGATCTCTGTGACATCATATGTCTATAATAACAACATTTTTGACTGATTTTAAACGCGGTTTATCTTATGATCTTATCATTTCGGACACTTTGCAGTGACGAATACTACGAAAATAACATAATATGTTGAACTGACATTCCCTAAGGTTGTCAGGATGTCGCTGCAAATTGTCCGAAATGTAGCGTTAGATCATAATGTATGAACTGCGTTTATAAGCCAATAAAAAAGGTTTTTATTGAACAGGAATCTATACATATAATAAAATCGTAGACAAGCCGTGTCTATACATTTAATATTTTCAAGAAAAAATTAGTGTTTCGTGTTTCATTTATGATTCTAAACTCAAAACAATGATTTTTAGAATTTTTGTCTGTTTGTCTGTTTGTCTGTTTGTCGGGCGTTTGTACGCAGTCAACTTCGAAACGGCTTAACCGATTTAAATACGGTTTTCGATTATGTATTACGGCTAGCCCCCCGGAGGTTTTAGTATTTATTTCATTCAAATCGGTTAATAAATAAAAAAGATATGAGGGTTCAAAGTGATCCATCAAAGCACATCGTCATTGCGCGTAGTTACATTAAATTTAATCTTTTAAGTGTTATTTAAAGCACTTTTTATTGATAAATGTAGCCTTCTCTTGATCTCGAAAGTAGATTACCATCATGGCGGCTAATCACAACAAAGGCTAACCAACATGCAAAAGATATTACTTGCGTCCATAAGCAAATATGTGTTAAATCCATGGAAACATCAACTCTTTTAATCTGAGAGTACACGACAGATTTTCAAAATGTCAATATTATGAGAATTATATAAAACTGAACAGTGACACTATTGTTATATTTAATGTAGGATATACTTCGAACTTAAACCTTTACGAGATATATTTATACAAACATACGTTTCTAAATCTTAAAAATTGCTATACCTCTACTTCGAAAATCCACATAGTACAGAAATTTGTAGTCCACGCGGGCGAAGCCGCGGGCGGAAAGCTAGTTAAATATAAATATGTAATGTGAGTGATAGTGATATTAAAATAAACAATAAAATTAAAATAAAAGAAAAATATTTCAATGTGTGCTATCTAATCAAATTAAATCATTATTTAAATTGTATTTGTAATGTTCCATTCACTCTCCCTTTTTCGTATATCGACATTTGATGCTCCATCCACACTCTGTTCAACAATTTTACATTTGATGAGCACATGAAATGCTCCGTGTATGGTTATGGTTATGGTTAAACAATCTTTAATTTTATGACCACAATGCTACATCCACACTATTTCTCACATTGACATTTATAAATCACTTGTAATGCTCAATTGTATGTGCGTTCAGGCCAACTCCAGCTCGGGCTCGCTGGCGGGCGCGGGCGCGGTGAGCACGGCCTACCCGTCCACTGTCACGTTGACCACGTACCAGCCTATCATCAACTCGTATCAGGTATTTTAATTATATGTACATTTTTTCCTTAAATCTAAAGGCAAATTAAATATTTTTTTTATAATACGGGTTTGTTACAAGACATATATCACGAGAGTGCTGGACCAATTTGGCAGAAAATTCCTAAGGAAATAGCCTACGACCACAAGGAGAACATATTTAATACCATCACTTTTCAGTGATGAGACCGTCCTCTGTGTTGGAAAATTAGTTTTAATATGTTTTATTTAAAGAGTTTCTTTATAACAAAGATTGATTTAATAATATTATTTTCTTATAATACACAATGAAGTGTAATAAATTTAATTTGAACACCATTTTATAAAATAGGCGCCCGTAACGAGTTCTAAGGGCATTATTGAGATTTTTTTTTTTGTTACTATAAAATCATGTTATTTTTAATGTGAACTCTGCGTGCCACCCCCACCTGACGGACCCTCTTATAGGACTTCTACTGATTTACAAATAAATACCTTAGCAATTTAATACGTTGCACGATGCTAGAGCATCTCGGTATCATACCGCGTATGTGTAAACGTCGTGCTACATAAATGCGACTTATTGTCAATCTATCCATTTATTAAGGAATCAGGTTGTAATAGCACGGTCGCACATATGAGCAAATGTATTTTAAGAAACATTGAATGTACAATGAAATGGCAAATTATCATAAAAGTATGGTACATAATCTTTGTTACTTATTTATTTCGACTAGTTATGCCCGGCGGTTCAAAGCTATCTTATGTCCTTTCTTTCACTGTACAAAATTTTATTCAAATCAGTTCAGTAGTTTATGCAGAGTTAAGACAGAGTTATTATCGCATTTATTATATTAAGAAAACTAAAATTTAAAAATTCATACAAATGTTCCCAAAAGCTGTTCTATTTAATTAAAAGGTTGATATTTTGTATGTTTTTTTTTCCTAAATGTTATTTATTTATTTAATTCCAAAGCAGCAGACATCGTCATCGGCGGGAGTGTACGGCGGCGGTGCGCTGTACACGGCGGCGCCGTACGCGTCGTACCAGCCCTCGCAACTACCCGCCAAACACAAGGACCAACCACAGGTGTGACGTAGTTATGATTTTAAAAAAAAAACTTTTAATAATCTGTGCATAAACGTCATTGGCACAGTATATGATTATGTTTACAATGAGATTTATGTAGTTTGTTACATAGTTACATAGTTTGTTACATAGTTTGTACCATAAATGTTTAGTTGTTTTGTTACACTCCTATAGAGGTATCTCATTTGTGGTATTCCGTCAGTGAGGAACATCTGATTAATCTTCTACCTGCTATAAAATTGGAATACTCCACAAATACTTGATACTGGCAAAATCATCTGCCAGTATCAAGTATTTGTGAAGTATCTGGAGTATCTGGCATCTCCTGTGGGAAGGGGGGCCATTAATTATAAAGAAGAAGATTTATGTAATCTATTTAAGTACAGTAGCACAGTACTGCTTCTGTTTTGTTTTTTCCTAACTTTGATAGGGATAATACATGAGAATATGTAATTTTATGTTGCTGTTTATTGAAATAAAATAAAAATAATTATATTTTTTTTTTCAGTATGATAACTCAGTAGCGTCGAGCAATAGTTTAACGAGTGCGTCGACGACACAACAGACGTCCACAGCTAAAGTTGTCACGACCACAGGTGAGATTTTAATACCGTATGTAAACAATTTGATGCGTAATTCTAAAAACTTTTACTAAGTAAGCAAATGTACTTAAATTAATATAGTAAGAACCTAGACTCAATTTTGTTAGATCAGTTCAAGTTACATAATTCTGAGATTGCAAATTGATCGTTTTAGAGCTAATGCCTACTTATACTGTGTTAAAATAAGTATGCTTTGCTATTTTTCTGCGTAAAATAGAAATTTTAAATAAGTATAGTGGGTTTATCAGGCCGAAAGTTCGGCTAAAAACCAGTTTCTGTTGGACACTGCTTTATACACAGCCTTAAATAAAGTCGAGTAGTTGTCTCATATATTTCGGTGACTTATTAAATGTCTGTTTTCAGTAAGCGGCGCCGTAAACAGCGGCGTGTCATCGACGACGGGCAACACGACGGCGGGCGCAGGTACAGCGGGCGCGGCCGGCTACGCGGGCGGCGCGCTCTACGGCGGCGGCACGTACTACGACGAGCAGCTGATGCGGGGCACGCTACCGCACCATATGGTGAGTTCGTAGCGAGCGCGCATGTACTACGCAGCGTAGACTGAAATATGGATGTTACTGGGGAGAATGTAGCGCATCACACGCGTTCGTAGTCGATGCCGTGTATCTGCTACGACGTTTACAAAGAGACAATTTATTATCGACGGAATGTGCGGGAAGCACTCATTTGTCGATGCATCTTTTTAGATAGAAATATCGTGTTGCCAAGGATTTAGATATGATTTTTCTAACTGTTAATATACTGAAGTTTCTGGTTCATCAACTAGACTCTGACTCCTTGTTGAACACAAATATTTAAAAATGTTACGCAGTTGAGCCCGCTATGTTTTGAGAATAATAATCTTTACATTAGTATGAAACTAACTATAATAAAATACCATTTTTTTTATTAAATTAATTTGTGAATCCACATATTATCCGCAAAAGCAACTATTGACATATCTTAAAATAGGATTTACATAGAAATTTCAGGAACCTCTGGATTAATTTTCTTGTATAATATTTTTTTTTTGTGTATATGTAATTAACACTGATATTATTGCAGGGCGGATACTACGAGGTGGGGTACGGCGGTCGGGACGGCGGCACCTTCGGCTTAGGTGCGGCCGAGCGCTTCCCCAGAACTGACGCCGCTTCACCGCAGCAAGTATGTTGTTCATTATTCCTATTATGTATTAACTTTTAGCTTTGAGATTCAGTACAGAACATATTGTATTCGACAGACGAGATAAACATGATGATATTCATGCATATTCCTTGTAATATTCTGAAGATTTTTTGTTATTAAAATACAAAATTAGTTCTTGTATCTGCTTTATCTCATATTATATTGTATAAACCATGTCATTACATATGGAGAAAATTTTGGTTCACACTCGCTAAATAGATTACAAAATGTAGGTTTTAAAGTGTGAATTTTTTTTTTCATTTAATTTCAAATCTATCTCAGAACGTACATTTAATCGAATTCAGGCAATAATCGGGCATTAAAATGAATTGTTTGTAGGTTCCCGCAGCGTTACCGCCCGGTTACGCGTACTTCTACCAGCCTCCACCCACGACGTACCAGTATGGTGTCTATCCAACGGTAAGTACAAATTACTTATTTTACGAATTACTGATCAAAATTATTTTAGGAGATGAAAAACACGAAGAACTCGCCTTTCAATATAATAAATAGGCAATCAAGCTTTTTTACTAAATAAGAATTAAATCCATATTGTTTAATGATTTCTGATTTTTCATATAAATATTTTGCTTGATAGTATTCAGAACATCATTTTCATATTAGTTTTTTATTTTTTAGGTTTCAATTAATCTAATTTCAAATTTTATTCATGTGGCTATTGTATTAAATTAATTTAAATTTAAAAAATTAATTTAATATATTTCACTGTTCGTTTTTTTTTATAATTGGATTGTTTCAATTAGTTTATCAGTTTCGTTAGTATTGAGAAACCCTTCTAAGTATAAAATAATTATGATAGAATAATTCGCTCTTCCTTCGTAAACATAGCGAAAATTGTCACAGAAATAACTTTAAAGATTAAATAAATTGATTTAATTATGTAATTCCAGTACGGCGGCGGTTCTAGCGTAGGCGGTGTAGGCGTATCCGGCGGCGGCAAGGTGTCAGCGTACTCGCAACAACAGCAGCCGCCCTACGACGCGCAGGACTCCTACACTAAGGGTGAGTGTATGTGACGTGAAGCCTCATACGTTTTAACCTGTGTGTGTACACTAAGTGTGCTTTAGATTTTTTTTTAATGACTTTTTTTACGTTCTGGAGATCCCTTATAACGTGACTCAACTCGAAAAACTGACGTCTTCGTGAATGAATTTATCTTTACCAGTTTGTAAACAATAGGCTAAAAATTATCTATGATACTTTATTTTGTATGCATTGACCATCACATACTAAAGAGTACTTATTACGTAAGTATTTGTATGAAAATTATCGTTGAACTATGACGTCAGTTTTTCGAGTTGAGAATATAGAAATTTAGAAAAAACAAAAAAAAAGTATTTAAAAAAATCTAAAAACCAATGAAGCACACTTAAATATAAAAAAAAAATTAAAATTAAATCACTTTATTTCAGACAACGATAGTCCATAATAACAATCATTCATAAATACAAACTTACTAAATGTCAGATAACAATTTCTTGACAAAATATTTATTTAACAACAGAAAATATAAACTTTTTATATATGTTTTTTTAAATATAATGTTTGTACAGCCGGCGGTGGTTACACGGGCTCAGCGAGCAAGACTGCGGGCGCGGCCGCGGCCGACATTAGCAACGCGATGTACGGCAAAGCGCACGTCGCGCTCAACAAGGTCAACGTGAGTATACCACAAGCAAATAAAAAGAATTTTATTATTATAATAATCATCTTTTCAAGGAAACTTACATTATTTAGGTATTCATGTACTGTTGAAATTTGTTTTTGTCACTGTGTTCAACTGCTACTTTAAATTCATTGTTATAATTATTGACAACTTATTAGAATACGAATAAAAAAGTATTTTGTGTGGACAGTCCTGAGAAAAGACACTTTTAAATTGTATCCTAAAATTTTGTTATTTGGCTAAAATATAAAATTATGTACCTGTTTTGCATATATCCATAATATAATTATAAATATAAAAAAATCGTATTTGTTCGCTTTCGCATTTGTATCGTAGTTTTATTAAAGTCAAACATGCTATTGGATACAATAAGTTCCTAAAATTATATGTTTTATTTACAGTCAGTATCGATTTTCGCAAAAAATGAGAGAAAAATTTTTAAATTTAAATTTTTGTTTTACATCAAATTATAATTCTGTACGTGTGTACCGGCAGAGCTACGAAAAGGCCGGGTTCCACAGCGGCACGCCGCCGCCGTTCGGCGCCGCCTCGCACCTCTACATCCCCGCGCCGCCGCACCACCACCCGCACCACCACCCGCAGCAGCACCAGGTACGCACATGCACGCGGACACGCACACGCACACACACATACACATAGACATGTACACACACACACATACACACACACACACACACACACACACACATACACAGAGAGAGAGAGATACGAACAACCAAAAAGGGACACACCCAGGTACACAATTGGGACATACAAACAAACCGACACAAACGCACACACAGAGAGAGAAACACAGACACAGACAGATAGGTGCATATACACACACGCGCAGGCAAATAGATGGGTGGACACGCAGAATAATAAGCAAGCAAACATATGAATATACATAGACACATACAGGCGAGCGTACACGTGCATTAATATACGTACACGCTGGCAAACAGACGGACAGTCATAATTATTTATTACTAGAATTCACAAGAACTTTTGAACCAACTTCGTAACAAACGCCTAACAATGTGCCATTGAAACATACACCGAAACATATTAGAAACAAACAAACCATTTGGTTGTTACGCTCACGTTATTACATACACGAAAACTGCATGAACACAACAACACAATTCTCAAGACTACACTTTACTAATAACCATCAAGTATCTATTGAAAACATAAAATACCGATATAGTTCTCCAATAAGAAAACTGAGAAATGTTATTATTACTGTAAAGTAATAATAGTTACACAATGGCTTTTAAAATTTTTCTTTAAATAGGTAATCCTATTTTCGATTTCTTATCATAAGAACGAGAGCAGTACATCTTCATCATAATTTTAATCGTTAATATTTTTAAATAAATATCACAAAACATCACCCACACATAAACACCAAACACACACATGCATGTAAAATAGTGTTTTGTTTTATTTTTTTTAATTACAAAAAGTTAGAATTTGCTTTCGTTTGTAGATGGATGTACGGGTGAACAGTAGTCATAATAGGCGGGTAAGTTATCTATCAATATATGTTTATGTTCGCTCACCGTATTTATATTGCGTTGTGGTTAAAATTCTCATTTTAAAATATGTTTTAACGATTAAAAGACCGATTTTTTGCTATGCAAGTAAAAAAATGGTCATATATATAACCATGATAATGGTATGTTTATAATACAGATAATATAAATATACCATTTATTTTTGACAATTTCCTTGATTTTAAATTAATAAGTAATATGCTTTATAAATTGTGCTCTTAATTTTTTGTCAATAAAATATTCAAGTTTCTAACCTTAACTTATCAAATAAAAAGTAATTTTAATTCGAGAAATAATTGACAAAATAATACCATACTGTGTACATTTCAAAGTACATTTAAACATTATCAGTATGTTTTTAACCACAACCAAATATTTATATATTTGCACTGTGTTCGCTATATATGTAATATGTGTGTATTTTATTATATTTAAACTATCAATGTTACCCGCCTTGGTCTGTATTGCATGAATAGCTTTAATCATATATTTATTAATTTAATGATTTTATTATGTATATTTTGCTGTGTTTCTATTGATTTATATTTTTTGTGTTCATGTTATCTCTAAAAAAACTATGGTATTAAAAAAAATTAAATGGTTTTCAAAATTTAATGTTTACAAAAAATTGTTGTTTTGTATACCTAGTGGCGTTGTTTTTATTTTAATATTGTATGTAATTAATTTGCATTAAGAAATAATCACTTAATCAATAACTTTAAAATAAACATATATACTATTTATGAAGATTTTTTATATTCCAGTCATTATGCGTTATGACATATATATCTATAGATCCTCACCTTCATTTACATATAAAAAAAGTTTTTTTTTTATGTCAACATGTACTAAGGTATACACAAAGATGTGGTTGTATAATTTGTTAAACTTAATTCATAAATAAACAAACCAAGTAATTTCTCTTAAAACATTTAAAATGCAAATATAAAAAGAAAGCAAAGGTATTTCCATTGGTATATAAAATTCTAGATGCACATTCTCATCCATAAGTAACGCTCGAAACTGGAGCTTAACATGAGTGAGAGGCTCACCTCACATTCACTCTGTCTTATATGTCTAGTTTTGGTTATGCTAAGATCAAATATTTTGCAAAATTCAACCTTATGCGAACTACTTAAAGTTGTTATTTCACTGTTTGCAATGTTCTCACACTGACTTCTTAATTTGGACCTTTTTGTACAGTTTTGAGACAATTTATTATATATATTTAGATTTAATTCTAAATTACACGTTGCATCCTATAATCTTTCATAAAAATGATAAAAACCAATCAATAAAAGTTATTACTTACCGTCAATCCACAATCTTCTTGATCCATATTAAAACAATTTCATAAACCCTCATTCTTCCAAAAACTCACATTCCTAAACCCTCCGGAATTTTTAACGAGCGTGTCTAAAGGCTGGTGACGCGCGACTATTTGAAATGAGGGTACAATTTTGAATTGTGCATTTTTAGACGATGATTGTGTATCTATGATTTTCATATATCAATGTGTATAAAATAAATTATAAATAAAATATAAATGTTATATTGAATACGTGTAACGTGCGCAGGAGAGCGGTGCCGGCGGGCGCGCGGCGGGCGGCAAAGCGGGCGGCAGCAAGCCCGCCTACTCGCAGTCCTACTGGGCGCCCAACTAGCTGCGCGGTCAGTACACACTACACACCATTCATATAGTATATCTTTTGTGGAGGACGGTATTATTCCTCCAACGAAAAGGGAGGGTCCTTGTCCGAACCACAGAACTGTGACGTCACGTGACGCCACACTTTTTTACTTATTTGGTTCACAAATTGGAATTAATACTTACTAGCTCTAAACGACACTTTCACAAACATTTTGGTGTTATTCCTAATGAGCACTATGTGACAAGTATACTTTGTGCCACGAAAGATAGACTTGATGCGAAATCAAAGATTCCTAGTTAAATGAAAATATGTTACCTTAACATGGTCATATATGAATTTTATACTGTTAGTAGACCTTGAATTGGCGCAAGGTACATTTCAGTATCCTAAATTAAACTTTGAGAAATACTTCGGATTTAACCCTGTTACCTCAGTTGAAATATCACTTATGTACATTGTTTATAATGATTAACTTCTGATTCAATAAAGTTAAGCCTTACCTGGTTGTGTTCCAATTACAGTGTATGTGTGAGGACATAATTATATTGTACTCAACAAATACATCTAATGCTTTAATAATTAAATTACTATCTTAGAGACATTCATATCGGATTTATGCTCAGTCCATGAACACGCTTTTTAAAGTCATGTAAATGTCGTTTTAAAGTGAATTCTTCAAGTCGCTAAAACATAGTCAACAATTTTATTAATTTTCACTGTTTTTGTTCACAGGAGTAGACAACGGTCATTCGACACTGTACATAGGGCGCCAGCCACACACATCCAGTCAATTGACACACGTGCACACACACTTGTGTTGACGCGTAACGCACACACACACGGGCCGCGTGCCTCGGGACGCAAGCGAACTTACACTCTATGCCCAACGAGTAGAGTTCACATTTCAACTTCATTCTCATTTCGCGATTTACACCCTACACAGGGGTTAAAAACACGTGTTCGTAACGTTTGTAAATCACTAAAATTGCATTGTTTTCGATATATTTTACGCTTGTGCGATTTTAAGTTGTTTTTTTTTTATTTTGATGCGTTTACGCGCAAACTTGTCCCGGCGACGCAAACGATTTGTAGAGAATTATTTGATCATGTTGTAAATTGTCTCATGCATCGTGTTTATTATTTTGGCGTGCCGCGACGTGTATAAATGTGGGTTGCGCGTAAACGCGTCTCTTTGCGCGCAACGCGTCATTTGTTTGTGCGTAACGCGTAACTTCAGCGTCTGCGCGTAATACAAGTGTTGTTGGACCGGTCCGTTTTGTTATTTAACAGATGCCTTCGTGTATTTAAAAGCTGTATAACTGATATTGTAAAATAAAATGAAAGGAAATTGAATGGAAAAAGCTATGTTTATAAAAAATTTTTCTTTAAAAATTCCTAGTGTATCAGCGTCGGGGCGTCGCGTTCATATTTTTTTGTCCTACATTAGCGTCGAATCGCGAGATTAGATTAGGTTAGTATTTAATTTCTGATTATGTTAGTGGGCTGGCTCGGCGCGTGTCGTCACGTGTGATGGCATGTCGTCACGTATGACGGCGTGTCGTTGCGTGTGACGGCGTGTGGCGGGCGAGCCGCGACGCGCCCGACGTGTTCTCATTTACGCTAAGTCCGCTCCGTTAGGTTACAATTTTTTTATATAAATTAACGGTAGTGCTATGTATATGTTATCTTTATAAAATATGTATATGTGTAAGCGTTTGGTGCGCTATGCGCGCCGAATATTTTGTATTTAGTTGACAGACTTTTTGTAATTACATATAATATTAATTGTATTAAAAAAGTAAAGTGTCGTAGGTGGTTAATTGTAATGTAACATTACCGTAAAATAGTCGAGGTCTTTTTTATTGTGAAGAATGCTGTTGATCTCGCGGGCATTTGAGAGTATGAGGGAAATACACATATTGGAACAAGATTCTCGTTTTTCATTAAAAACCCTTCATTTATTTTAAGAAGCACATAAATCTACACTAACATTAAGAGAAAAACTTTTCTGTTTGTAATGAATAGACTCAAAAACTACTAGCCCGATTTTAAAAATTCTTTCACCATTCGAAAGCTACATGATCACGAGTAACATAGTATATATTTTATAGGTTATAAATATATTACGGGAGCGATAACACGCGGAATAACTAGTCACTAATATATTTGAGCATTGAAGAATAAAAAATAATTGGGAAATTACCTGCTTTTGCAAGAAACTTGGTTGCAATTTGTCTACATTTTTTAATTCTAGTTTCTACATATTATAGTGTATGACAAGAGCATAAGAATATTACTGTTTTTTTAACGATTTAATATTGATTTATGATTAAGATTCATTTTTTTTCCTGGATATATCATGCAATCAGTTATTATAAGCAGATGTGCTGTATTATACAAAAATATATATTAAATAAAAACACATATTTAATGCAACATATTTATTCAACAGGAATGTAAATTGTAAAGTTAACTTGTGCATTATAGAACCAACACTTACCCCTAAAAAGGACACATTATCACATTTGTGAAGTTTGGAAATAGTTAAATTCACTTTCCTTTAAAATGTACTTAAAGTAACCATATATATATATATAAAGTCAATGTTTATTTTTCTAACCAAAAAGTAAATTTCGAAAGTCTTTTCATAATACAAAAACAAAAATATTTTTTCCAAAAACAATGCCGTCAAAAACTAAAAGTAATCAAAATAATATTTACTCTTACTAAAAATAAATTCCGAAAGTCGTTACATAATACAAAATCAAAAAATAAATTTCTCCAACAACAATACCGTCACAGATTTATGAATAATGAAAACAAATATCTTGTGAGTCCAATAATAATATAAGAATATTATAAATGCTTAGCGGCGGCTGCGTCTACTATCCAATATACAGAACCGTGGGTTGGCTTCACACGCCCGGCTGGTAGGTCTTCCTTGTCTTTGAGAATACGCTGAAATTAAATATGAAGTTTAAAGAACACTTTTCAGTAATGGAAAAAAAAGTACATATAGATTAAGTCAGTTATATCATTCAAAATTTGGTTGAGTATAAACATAAGTTATTGATTATATTTTACTTGTAAAGTGTTTTTATTTAATTTCACATATTATGTGAATATCATTTTCTAAAATTGGGACGCTGAAAGTAGGATATAATGAGTTGTTATTTTCAATTAAACATTGACATGTGAGGCCTTGAACATTAATCCTCACTTCTAGAAGTTTTGATTTTGAAAATAAATCTTATTCAGAAAATTATAACCCATTCACAAATATTTACTTACTTTAACCATATCAGCCTTGCCCGGGCCACACACAGCATAGATACAATTCCTTGCATTATTTATAACGGGGTATGTCAGAGTAATTCTTGCTGGAGGAGGTTTTGGAGAATCGGTTATTGGTGCTACTTTCAAATTGGTTTCATTTAACAGTGGGTGGTTGGGGAACAGGGAGCATGTGTGGCCATCTGGACCCATTCCTAAGAGGAGTAGATCGAATTTGAAATCGTCACCGCCAAATGCTTTTGTTAGTTGGTCTGTGTAGTCTTGGGCTGCTTCAGCCGCTGTAATAAAATAAGTATTGATTAAGGTTTATTATAATAATATCACATGTATAGTTAAAGTCTGGGTCTGGACAAATCATTCTTTTAATGTTAAGAGGAATGATTTGTTGTGATTACAGAGGTAGATAAACTCAAAAAGTATTGTGCCCAATTTTTAAGGTTATTCCAAATAATGTTTTCAAGAGCAAATAATTAATTTATTCCATTGGTGAAGTAAATTACAATTATTAGATTAGATAGGTAGTATAAAATATAATTTTGTACCAATATTATATTAAGTATATCATGCACAAACTTACCACTAACACCCTGCTTAATAACAATAAATTGGCTTCTATCTAAAATAGTATTGGGGATCATTTCCCTATTGTACACCCCAAAGGTCGAGTCTTCATTGTCCTCTGGCACCACTCTCTCATCACAGAACGCCAGGACCCATTTAGACCAGTCTGTATTCACTTGAGGCAGGCCTAAACATAAATATTTTAGTACTGAACCACCTGAAATAGGAATATTAAAGAATTACATTGTTATTTATTTATTATTTAGTTATTTAAATCATTAAATAAACAAATTAAATTATAAGTAGTAAAATCAGTCAAGCATAGTTCCACAAAAATTGAATCTATTAATTTATAGAGCAAATATTTGATATTTAACTCGACCATTACTTGACATAATTTTAATAGGTATGACTTGGTATAAAAAAATCATGATGCAAAACTTAACAAAGATTAAAGTTCAAATTTGATTGGATAGTTCTAGAAAAACTTAACAATGAAATGGTTAATTAACAAATATTCTACAATTATTATGATAATAAATATAATCTATTTACCGTACCGGATAAGCCGACGAAAAACTTTCCGCGGTTGGATATAGCATCATTGGAAATTTTTTCTATATATGAGGAAAGTTTCTTAATTATTTCTTGCTCGTTTGCCACTTTTATGGTCGTCATATTCGTAGCCCTAGATATATCTAATTGAAAGAAACAAATAAATAAAACTAAAAATTGTTCAAATACTTTGAACTTCATGAAGAGGTTATTTCAATGTCATTCAAAACTTCAAAGTTTTGACACTGACAAATCCTATAAAATTCTCATAATAAAATGTAATTAAATATGTTTATTGCACCCCCTATAATATTATTCTCTAATTGTCTATAATGGACAAATAATTACATCTTTTTCACAATTGAAATCATGATACAATAGGTTTCAAACTAGTCCTAAACGATACATTAGGAAATGACGTTAAAGTCGAGGATATGACGTGTAATTGAAAATTGAACAAAGTTAATCTAAAAAAAGAATTGATTGCAATTTGTTTCCCTTTTTTCTATTATAAAATTGTTTATTGTGAAAATAATAGCTAATTATAATTTATTTTTTTTTTTGAATTATCGTGCTTTAAAGGACGTCAGACTTATTAACCTTAAAGTTATTGAAATTGTATATAGAAAGATAGTAGTAGTAGCAAACTTAGAAGATATTTGCCACAAATACGAATATTTTTTTATACAAAATGGAGATTTTTCTGTCAAAAAAGTCTGTCAGAAGTGGGATTCGAACCCACGCCCACAGAAGTGGACTGCGACCTGAACGCAGCGCCTTAGACCGCTCGGCCATCCTGACGTTGAACTAAGTGTCTAAATTACTCTATTAGAGTTAAATTAAAAATTTTAATACCTACCGTATTATTGAAAAGTGAACCATATACTATTATAATACTTTATCATGTTTTAATGTTATTATCAACAGTATTTTACGGTAAAAAACGTCTTCTGCAATACACTTTCTCAGTGTCTGGGATTGAAATATGTACCTTTATTTTTAATGAAATTCAATGAAACTAAATTTCGAATTTTTATTTAAAAATGTTAAAATGTGTAGTACCTAACTTAAACCTTATTTTCAAAAATTTTTCTTTTAAAAACGTTTTTCCAATTTTATTGTTAACTTAAGATTGGTGTGTTTATTTATAAATGCTTATTTCAAAATTATTGTATTCTTCAAAACTTATTAATCTCAGGCTTTTGTTCGTTACGGAATAAGATTAAATCATCTATTATTACAGTAAAATATATTGGATAAAAAATATATATAAAATATAAAAAAATAAAAACACACTCATTTAGTTAGCTCATTTTATTAATGACGGCAAAAATTTACGGTTTAGCAAAAAAGTTATTTAACTAAAAGTTAAACACGAAGAGAATCTAATTGCGCTACTGAACAACAGATGTCGCTTTATTCAAATTAACGTATGAGATTATTTAATGGTAAATTTACACGAGCTTTTTGCTCTACTTCAATACAAAATATTATTCCCGAGTAAAAAAGTTATTGTTCAATACCACTTAAGTTCTATATTACGAAATTATGTTGTTTTCAATTCTCTTAAAGAGAAATAATTAAAACATAAAAAAGAATAGATATTATTATCGCGATGAGTGTATAACGGTTTACGTTTGCTTATATTTAGCACGTGTAAATTAAGCATAACATATATGCGCAAGGAAAGTATCGCATAATACATAAAGATTACTGCGACCGCCCTCGCCGCGCGGTTGTTGACCGTCAAAAGTATTTGTGTGACGTAAGTGGCGTAACATTTGTAATACCAACGCGTGAGCTTTTATTCGACTTTTATGATTTAGTCGTTACAATGATAAACTATGGTAATATTTTTTATGATGGAAAATAGGCAATATTAATTCTTTTCTCGGCAACATTAATGGTGATGATTCTAAATGTTGTTTATGAAAATACGTCATACTAAAAGTGTTTCTAAAACTATTATTAACACTTATAGTAAACTAGCCATGCTCCGCGGTTTCACCTGCGTAATTCTCGATCCCGTAGGAACTTCGGGATAAAAAGTAGCCTATCAACTAAACCTGCTGACAACCTGTACAAAATTTCATGAAAATCTATTCAGTAGATGCGACGTGATTGACACACAAACATCCAAACATTGAATTTCCTATTAATATTATAAATATAAATTTATAATATTGATATAAATTAACTGATATAAATATGAATTTATAATATTGATAGGATAGAATAGTAGGATTTTAGAAATATACTTTTTCGTTGCTCTCAATCAGGATTCGAACTCTGTAAATTTTTTATTCGGGGTTAAACATGCAACCGCTCTACTAAGCGTTTTAGCTTTAGCTATGCTACATCACCATCATGTTACAAACATCACCCTTTCTTAGAGAAAATGAAAAAAGAGAAAAATAATGCAAGGTTAAATCATGACTCTACAATCGACTCATGTGCTTTTAAATTTACGTTTATAGTTTTTGAATCAGTCGAAGCGCCTACTTTAATGATCTGTATTGTTAATTTTATTTATTACCAATTATTTGTTAAGGTGCAGTGTAATATAGAATTTTCAGTGAGACAATGTGATGAAACTGTAGCGCTAGCTT
The DNA here is from genome assembly GCA_001586405.1 of Phoebis sennae. Taxonomy (NCBI): domain Eukaryota; kingdom Metazoa; phylum Arthropoda; class Insecta; order Lepidoptera; family Pieridae; genus Phoebis; species Phoebis sennae. The sequence goes on from LQNK01001210.1 coordinate 182,542, forward strand.
GATATTTTTCAAAGTAAGCTTAGACTATCCATATACATGTATTTTTGTGAACAAACAAACAACATCAAGGTCCCAGTGCCTTCCATAGCTTTAAAACTTTCCATCCTGAAAATTGCCGCCCAACGGACCATCAGCTTTCCGCCTTCACATGTGAACATTACAAAATAATATGAAACTTTATTTGCGCGTAATTCTCAATTGTAATTTCTAACTCTAATCTAATTAATAAATCCATCCATTGAACCCAAAGATTTATGAACTAATAAAGTTATAGACAATTAGCCAATATTCACAATTTTTTATAAGAATGAATAAGCAGTACACGCAAAAATCTTTTTTTAATATAAGATTAAAATAAGCACTGACCGTCGCATCACCTGATGGTAAGTGAAAACGCGGTCTAAGATGGAGCATGCTTATTTAAAAATGCCTATTTACACTTGCTTTGAATAAGTTCAGATTATATTGAGGGAAAATCCGACGCCGGAAGATTGTTCCACACCATAATAAGTTAATTATTATACTCAGTAATAAGTTAATAAATAATAGCCATATCCTATAAAACAATAAATAGCTGAAAGTTGGAATGTGGGCCAAGATCGCCCGCTACATATGTGCACATGGGCCGGCCAGATCGCTAATTGTCGCCGTAATGTCAACTACTTTTGTTGGACTAGAATGTATGTTATTTATGGGCTTATCCGTATTGTTACCTTTTAGCTGTAGATTACAACACACACTCAATTTCTTGCATCTTACGAGTAACACCTGTATTCTACGTATCTCGAGCATTCCTCGACTTCACTTAACCTCTGTCAATGAAAATTTACATTCTGAGTCGGAAACTCTACTAACTCACGTCCACTCACGTTAAGAAAATTTCGGAAAAGAAAATTTAACAACCCGTTAAATCGATGTATTTATTAAAATAGGTATTTTATATTTATGTTACTTTAATCATGAATTTTGATTGAAATTTGTCATATTTGATGTAACCGGAGTGGAAATAAAATTGAGGTAACTTCTTAGAATACGGGTGGTCTTCACGACTTAATAGGTTTAAAAGATTCATTTCTGAACTGTGTATATCGTAACTCTTAAGATTGCCTTTCTTTGACATTAACTTGACTTTAGGTTATCAAGTTATTCGGCAGGTAACTGAGTAATGACGAGAGAAAATTTATTTTTTATCAGAATATGATCAGATTGTCTCGCAAATAATTGATGTGCAAGGAATATAATATTTATGAACTCAAAAAGAGGACACTTAAAAAGTACAATGTACCTATACATAGTATTTTGTTTTACTTTGTTTTAACGCGAATATTCTCGTTTTATAATAATTCGCGTTTAATTATATATTTAGTATTATTTAATATTTATACACAATAAAATCTATACATATAATAAAAGAGTAACCGAACCATTTCTGTACATTGAATATTTTTCAAAAAGAGTGATTGGTATGTAATATGTATGTTCCACAGATACCAAAACCATGGTTAGAATTTTTTTTTTCTGTTTGTCTGTTTGTCTGTTTATCTGTTTGTCTGTTTGTCTGTTTGTCTGTTTATCTGTTTGTATGTTCGTCAATCACGTAATAACCACTGGGTAGATTTTGATAAAATTTCACATGCTGATAGACCGATATTAGGTTCAACTTATAGGCTACATTTTATCTGAAAAAAATATTTTTAAGGGTGACTCTCCATACATGTAATCGGAGGGTAAAAAAATAAATTCGCTAATACATCATTAAATGAGATATCATTGCATAGGTATTTGAAAATAAAATAGAGGTTTCTAAATGCGTTTTTTGCTAAAATAAATATTTTTTGAGATATACGCTTCTAAAGTTGTAAATGTGTTATACCACGTGACAATATGAGATTTTGGTTGAGTTGCGGACATGCCTTTTTATACTTTAACGTATACGTTAAGAGAATAAAAGCCATGTCTATAGGTTAAGACGATAAAAACGCGTAATGAATTCTTAAAAACCTTCAAAAAATAACTAACTCTCCGCCCGCGGCTTCGTTCGCGTGGGCTAAAATTTTCTGTATTTTGAAGAGGCGCACGTACTGTCAGATTTTGGTCAAACCTATTTCTATAGAAAATTATAAAAAAAAACTATAGACATGCGCATATATCAGCGGTCATGCGACCGTAATTATTTTGACTTTTGTTGTGCGCCTCTACAAAATAAAGAAATTAGTAGCCCACGCGTGCGAAGCCGCGGGCGGAAAGCTAGTTTTAAATAAACCGTGTTTAAAATGATTTAAAAAGAATTTTATTTAAATTGTATCTACATTTTTAAATTAAATTTCAGTTAATCAAAATCATACCACGAATAATATCGTTTATGATATTTTATCTGTACGTTCACTCGTTTAACAATACATATAGCAGAGACAGTAAGTTCAAGCTATCCAGCCTTATTCGCATGCAAATTAATGTTAATTCAGACGAATTCGTGGGCTCTGTATAAAAATATGCACAGTTTATAAATGGCGTGCATAATTGCTGTTTAAAAATAATGATAAATATTCCATAAACGATATATCATAACGTACCCTGCGGGTGAGGCCTTCACGAGACAGACAAGTGCTGGCGACCTCACCGGTGACCTTTAAGCTTTAGCAAGTTTTTTAAGTACTCGTAAGTTCACACATGCGTGAACATGAAATATCGATAAACGTTACGGCGTTTCTTTGACAATTTTCCCTCTTTTAGTGGTAAAATATTGCAAAAAAGCCTTGACAATTGAGGCAAGTAAGGAAAATATAATTCACATCATAGCACAACATTGACGGAGAGTCAAACAAAAAACAATAAACATATGTAATGACTACAAAATTACAATATATATGTGTATTTGGACAATAGTAGAAGTGATTTATCTCATGATGTGTACATTCTACAAGTTTTCAGTTTGCCCCAAACACCTACCTAAAAAACGGTTCTAGCTCTTGGACCAATACAATAGACTAGGACGTACACAAACATTGAAAAAGGAAAGCGAAGAAAAGTGAAGAAAAGTCTACACGAGGAATTACAGCAGAAAGCCGTTGTGAAGCAGTACTGCACTATGTTTTGTACGGTGAGCGGGGGCCCGGAGGCCTGTATTCCCATCGCATACCACTTCCGTCCTCTTCTACTCCTCCCCCAACTTCCTATCATTAATCCTCTCCTTCTCCCTTCCCTTCCTTCAAGCCAGCACGGCATATGTGACACTTCGATGTTGTAGATGTTCATGGGCTGCAGTCAGTCACTTAACATCAGGTGAACCGCATGTCCTGCTTGCCTGCTATAACATAAAGAAAATTCTAATTTAAATGTAGGATCCATGGCACATACGGAGATAGAAAGATCATCTCCGATTTTAAATCATAAAATTCGTCTCGTTTTTCAAGGCTCAAAATCCCTTTCATATTGCGAAAGGCATCTTCAATAGCAGTGCTAAACATGGCTAATTAGTAAACCTGTCTAAATACAAGGTAGCTTTGATAGTCAAATAAAATAAGTATTTTTTTTTTTTTTTTATACCGCAATAAAGAAATGTTTGACCATAGTTTCACCTGGTGGAAAGTGATAACATGGTCTAGGATGGAACACACTTCTTTATGTAATGCCTATTCACATTGACCTTAAATTTAACCAGATCGTATTTGCTTGGAAAGACAGAAGCCGGAAGAGAATTCCATTCCCTACTAGTCCGTATTAAAAATGACGACGTGAATCGTTTGGTACGAGTAAAGGGAATGTCAATAACATAGGGATGGAAACCCTCCCGACGCCTTGACGTTCGGTGGTAAAAAGGTGATGGTGGTAGCAGCTGGTGTAGTTCTTCACCGCACTCCCCGAAATACATCCTATAAAATATCGACAAACTTGCAACCTTTCGACGATGCTCCAGACTCTGCATTTTTGAAGCAAACAGGACGTCATCGTTAATAAGTCTTTTCGCTCGTTTTTCGATAGATTCCAAAGCGGATAACTGATATTGTGCAGCTCCTGCCCAAAGGTGGCAACAGTACTCCACACAGGATCGCACTTGAGCCTTATATAGGTTCAATAGCTGTTCCGGTGTGAAATACTGTCTGACCTTGGACAAAACTCCGAGCTTTTTAGCAGCAATATTTGCCTTGGACTCCAGGAAGGATTTAAAATTTAAGTTGGAGCTGATTGTGAGGCCTAGCAAATCTAAATGGTCAGATATTTTAATGGAAGTATACAGGAAGGCGGGGATCATAAAGGAATGTTTGTATCCGGATAATATTGACGCTGCTTTATAGTAGGGAAAGTGTTTAAGACATTAGAGCTTTATATTCTGAGTTTAATTGATACCTTGGAAAATATTATAATTAATTACTGATAAGCAAATAATATTTTTTTTAAATGCAGCAAAGAAATTTTGTTTGTTATGTAATTTTTTGTCAGTAGTCATTTTTGGCACTCATAATAATAAATAAAAAATAAATAAATATTTCTGGACATTTAATTCAACTCATAGACATACTTAAACATTTTTTTTTATAAATACATACATACTATAGATAGATAAACACCCAGACATTAGAAAAATGTTCATTACATCATAATTTTCTACTCGAGGAGGCCGAACCCACACAACTTTAAATAAAATATAATGTTGATGTTATTTTCTAGTCTAAGCTAGTTAAATGAATAAATACGAGCATTTATCAGTGAATGTAAAGATGCGCAAGGTCGTCGCATCTAGTTCGTCTGAGTCAGCCCACTCGGCGTCCACGATACAGGTGTATCCTGTATTATAATATATTAGCAAAAATAAATAAATTAAGTCTGTACTTTTATTACCCATTCTTTCTAGTTGGTATTCTTCTAGTTGGTCGGACTTTTTTCAAACAAAAATTGTCTATATTCAAAGAAGTTGTTATAAACTTTTTTGAAATGTTTTGTCGTTTTCTGACAAGAGCTAGCAAGAAATTCGACTTGTTGCTCTTATTATTGATCTTCCCAAAAAACGAGATATTCAATGCAGCTTTCAGGTTGTATTTTTCGTATCCTATATGGATACATCTACGTCATCTGCCTTTATATTATTTATCAATTAAATCAATTAATCTTTTCAGAATAGGAAATATTAATTCGGATTTTAGCTGGTTTCTCTTAATTATACATCATGTATTATATTATCATGTATATTATACATACATGCGGTTTATAAACCGTGTTGAAAATCCGTTAAACATATTTATTCAATACGGTAGATATATTAAAATAAACACAAGCAAATACTGTTTTCTTTGGTCATGAGTATCCTAGAGTGATTCAAATTGCTTTGTATACAGTACATGAATTAACAAAGTTATAACATAGAAACATTGATAAATGATTCCACATAGTTCTCAATCCCAAAAATTAATCGAAACCAACGCTCTAAATCAGTAAGTGTTAAACTAAGTGTTATAGAATTGCGACGTCGGCCTTTACGCCTACAACAAATGAATAATAATTGATTAACTATTAAAATAATGAATGATAAATTGTATAGAAACTTTTTTGAACAAAACATTTGACGTTGAAACTAATTACAGTTGCTTTATTATTTAAATACAATTCCTTTATTTAAAACGGAACCTATCTCATTATATTCATTTCATAGTAGAGAGAGGAAAATAACTTGCAAATTTACTAATGTCACTCGCTTCAGAAATGTGTTAGATGTTAATATTGAAAATATAAGCTTCATCGCATGGAATATTTATGCTTCGCGTTTGGTAGCTTTTGGCAGGATTTTTGAAGAGCTTTTTAAAAACTTGCAAAATAGACGTTTTGTTATGTGTGTTGTGCTATTACTAGAAAGTGACGATTTATTAAATAAAACGGATATTATCAATAACAAGATTAATATTAATTATTAAGATATATAGATACCAAAAAATTAATTCTAAATAATTTTTTAAAATTAAATCTCCCTTTTTAGGGATTTTGGAATTGTAAAATAACTTTCACAGTACAACTCAACCAATCAAATGCACTTAAAAGTAGGTAATTAGTACTTAGTAGCACGTAATATAGATTATCCGGTATGTGGGCGGTAGGGTCAGCACACACGGAGCTACGCAACGCGCCGCGCCCTGCGACACACATTGCGTTTGTGTAGCGATAGCAAAAAAGGTGCTATGAAAGTGCAGATTACCAAATATGTGGTAATCATGGGTGGTGAGAATTTGCTTATGAATGTTGACAATTGATAAAAGTTTCAAGTAATTTATATTAAAATACTAAGAACTAGGTTAGTGTAAGAAAATATTGAAATTTAAAGGTTATTTATGGTTATTTTAATAAATATATTTTGATACATAGATAGATAGATGTTAGAAACTAATAGAGAGGCTTTGTATAATTATGTCTAATGTAATAGAAATGTACTGTGATTCTACACAACTGGCCAATTATATTACTAGTCAGTTAACAACAAATCACAGCTAGTCATAAAGACTATTAGCAAAGTGAGGGTAGTTGGGTCGTGACGTCAATAAGACGTTAAACACCAGGCGCAATCGGTACCGATGCGCCCAGATACTGAACGGGCTTACTCTTTTATAGGACTTTGATGAAAGCTGACAACTAACAATTGACATTTGCATAGAAAGATGACATTCAGAACTTGTTAAAATATGAAATCACAAAATGTTTCTGACATAGATAGATAAATTATTTATTTAAGAAGAAGGTACAAAGCACAGAGTAGAAGTACATAGTTTAGAAAAACACACACACATTACAGAAAACAAAAAAATATATTAATTTTGTAGAAAAATAAATAAGTATAAGTATGCCTCATAATCGATGTTTATAGTTTAGAAAATTAAAATAGATAATTTGTTTATGCTACAATTGAAATGGACTCTAATTCAAAAACACTTACATTATTTTTGTATATATTTTGATTTTGATTTGATGAGTGACAATTTAATTCAGCACTTGTGGTGATTTTAATTGCATTAACTACTGAATAAATAAATGACAATACTAAAGAACAATACTTGGCTTCCTTGCGAAATATATGAAGGTTGCATAAATCTTAGCATTTTTTCTATAAAAGATATCAAAATAATGACTTTTGTTACTTCTAACAAAGCTCTCGACCTTCACGTATATAATGCTAAATTGATGTTTTGAACTTAATAGTTCAAATCAATCAATACAATAGTTAATGAGAATTAATGGCGTGATCTGCTGACGGTGGGCCGTTAACTAGACGGATGACGGTGGTGCAGCCTTGCTGAATACGACCGGTTGTGGGTTTTCTCGAACATAGGGTTGGTACTCAAATAAGAGACAAGTGCAAGTAAAAAAAAATTATGTATTATATTCCTATTTTTTTGGCATATGCGATGCTTTTAAAGGATTTTAAACGTGGGTTATAATTATAAAAAAATATTAATAGTATTATTTAAAATTTAAATTATTATCAGCGTTAAAACAAATATTTATAAGAAAATAGTCTAAAATAAGGTTAATATCACTGATGCCTTTGTAGGTAATCCATGGTGTCTCGAATTGACATCGAGCTTTTTTTGCTCATGTATAAAGTAAATGAGAGAGAAGTAATTTATTCTAAAGTAAAGCATATTTATCCTTTTTTAGAGGTCAAGTTTACTTCACAGAAAGACGAAGATGCTGGTAGAGAGTTATACATAATTTTATATCAGAGTTTGGTCGGCAACCCTACTCACTAAACTAGATAAGAGGGTGATAAAAGTATTGCTTTTTATTAGTATAGTGACTTTACGTGTTTAGTTGAATTTTGGCAATGGGAATGCCAATTTTTTGTATAGCGTTATAAATCTTTTCCTCACATCTTCCCAGACATCCATTAAACAGAATTTAAATCTAAACTGCGCCAAATATCGCTTGTGCTTTCACTCATCAATTGCTTTAAGTTTCCGAAACGACATAGAATATTTATGCCAGAATGAGTCTTAATCGACTATCGGAATTTCTGAATATGGAAAGTCTGTTATTTGTATGAGGAAAAGAGTAACTACTTGGGTTTTGGCAGGTTCCTCTCGGTAGAAACAGCTTTCAGAAATGATAGAAAATTAAATTTTTAACAAGTTTCCACCGGTTGCGTCCCACCAATGACGATCGTTTTTGTTTGTTTACTTGTATGTTTTATAGATATTTAAGAAGACCAGATGCTGGCAATGATACCCACTTTGGTCGAAATCCAAATAAAGACGATCTCTCTCAGGGTTACTCCATTAATAATTAAGTATTGAATCACGGCTATTCTTATAGATCGTGATCATTGTTGACATTAACCCACTTCTGGACACATGGCACGTGACATTACCTTCGTAGGTAATCTATGGCATCTTGAACTGAGATTGGGCCTTTTATTTATAGCTCATCTATAAAGTATGCGAAAAAAGTAAAATATTCTAATTGTTGTTTTTATTTATCATTAGGTATATGCGGTTTATTGGATCTCAACTGTAAAATAAAATTTTAATGTTCCACTAAAAACAATTATACATCAATTTTAAAAAAATACTGATATTGAAGACAAAAAGAGACCGTCTCGGCTATGTTATTTGAGATCATTGTTTCGAATAGCGATGGTTTTCGGACGCCCCTTGCTTATGGTGTATCGACAATAATGAAACCGTTGCAGGTACTTTGCCACCTGAGGGCGAATATAAAATATTAGACAGAAAGGGAAGCATAGGAATGAGTAGAGGAGACAGAATACCTGCCTCCGATGGTGTTACTTGCTGACGGACGCAATAGCATTTTAAAAAATTTAAATACATACTACGTTTTCACAACACGTTATCATTTGTACATATGGAACTGGTTATATTCTTAGTGTGAGTTTTGTAAGAAATAGTGCTGAACAATTGTTATTTTTATACATAATAAAAACTTCTCAATATTATTCAAATTGAGGAGGGCAGAGGCGTGCCTCGGAGAGCACGTAAAGTAGTCTTATGACCTGTCACGTTTTATTTACAAGTGATAATCAAACACTTGTTATAAAAGCGCGTTTTTGTTTACCCAACGCTCTTATAGGCTTATTTAAAAGAAAATATGTATAAAACTCATTGTAGGTTTACCTAGATTCTAATTCTTCAGACGAAATGTTAGTAATAAAAAAGTTAGTGTCAATTTAAGACTATTTAGAAAAAATTGTGTTTAAAATCACAACATTTAAAAAAAGTTTAGATAAAAAACACTTACTAAATTCACCTGGACGTCCTTAGACTCTCAATCATTAACCAATAAATTAAATAACAGTAATTAAAACCAATATACTAATAGATTATTAGAACATAAATCAATATCCATAACGAAATAAGTACAAGTATTGGTACTCAGCGGTTGCCTTCATTTGCCTTTAATGAAATATAAAAATACGGATATATGTACAGCCATGACACCATTATCTATATGCCAGGTTCAAGATTATGTAGTATTTACTTGTATTTACCATGTATGACTGTTGCAGACAATCGTTTTGCGTAAGTACGAAGCTAGGTAAACTTTTAAAGTGAAATATAATGTTATTTCTACCAATTTGTAGGTTATAATTATTTGCTGGAGAACGTGATAGAAATACTTATTTATTTTTCTATTTTACACAAAGTTTTAACGGAGTTCAGATTTCCTTTGAGGTGAATAAACGTGCTTTATTTATTTAACTTAGTCTATACATCAGGAATATGAAATTTAACATACATTTTACAAGAATGATTTTCTTAAATAAATTGGAATATAGACTGGATAACTAATATTGTATTAAAAACGTATTCTGACTGATAGATAACATCTTCAAAAGCTTTCACAATTCTTGTCGATTTTTTATAAGTAATTTATAGATATACTATCCTATGTTATATAGCCTATGTTACTCGTGGATAATGTAGCTTTCGAATGGTGAAAGAATTTTTAAAATCGGTCCAGTAGTTTTTGAGTCTATCCAATTCAACCAAAAAGACCAACAAGCACACAAACAAAGTTTCCCTCATTATAATATTGGTGTAGATTTTGTAACACTTACTAAATCGTGCATATACGTCTCGGTGCCATAGTTTTAGTGGTGTCAGCATATATTTTTATAGTGATACATTGATTTCACAATGTCGCTCCGCCGGTGATTTGCATACAATAATATAGCCATAAGGACGTCTGATTAAACACAATCTAATCGTGTAATCTGCGCTTTTTAATTATGATTTTGAGATAAAATAATGCAATTTCAATATTGCTAACTTAACAATGTTATTTATGAGATTTTGAGATTATCTAAACGTTGTTTTATGCTTTTGATAAATTCGAATGAATGCTTTTAATGTTTTCATAGCGTGGTTGCTTTAAGTAAAACAAGTGGCGGAATGAGCTCTTTTGAAATACTAGTAGCGTTTGAAGAAGTAAAGCTTTATTCCATTTACATTGTGATAAAACAAATAAAGAGAAACTGACAGCATAAGTGTGACAACTGGGCAAACCATGCTGCTAGGTTTTTACATCCACAGCGCTAATTTTCAGTCTGCCCATTTGATTTTTTTTTTACAAAACTTATCATATTACACGATCTCACTTTAATCAATAATTGTCCAGGGTTCAACTTTAAGGCATTAAAGGTTTCAAGCTTTATTTACATCCAGGGAAAAAGACAGAACTTGGTACTAATATAGATCTCAATTCTTTCGTTGGTGACGTCGAGGACGAAACATTAATTTAATAAAATTTAATAATAATTGCACTGGGCTTTCATTTCACATTTATAAAATAACTTTTCATATCGGTCCAGTAGTTTTGTTGCCTATGCGAACAATCAAATCTTTCCTTTTAATAGTATTTGTATAGAAGTGGCTCGAAAATATTTGCTACTTTTTGCCAAAAGGTTCTGTTTTATCTTTAGCTTGTATTTAAAATATTATATCTCATTTTTTTTTCTCTAAAAATTGCATCCAGTAGTGTAATGGCTAGGCTAGTGATGAGTAATAAGTAACGTAAAATGTTATCGATATGTGACGGCAATTTTTAAAAAAAGGATTTAAAAATAATATTTTTTTCCATTTTCCTTAACAAATGTATTGCTATGTTACAAAGATTTATGTTAGACTTGGTAGACATTTAACCTAACATAATCTACAGGTTTCATAATTGGTTAATGGTTCATTTTTTAAGCAAATAAAATCATTGCCTTTGGCGTGCGATATTTTTACTTTAATTTCAATTAAAATATATAACATACGTGGCGAATAATCAAAGCTTTGCAGCTGATTTATTTGTCGGTAATGTGATTGTCGGCGTGTTGCACAACGCACTCGTGTGCACGTGCGTTAACATTGTGCTGTGATAGTGTTGGGCTATCGATAAATACATAATAATATTATCGATACTTTGATAATATTGTAACAAAATTTTAAATTAAAACTATCTACGCTAATAATATTTCATCCTCCTTGCCATCGTGTGTAGTGATGGGTTATCGATAAATATTACATTTTTATCGGTAGTTTTAAACTGAACGATACTAATCTTTAGAAGCGAAGTTTTTATTTTTAGTAGAGGTAGAATATGTAACTTAGAGTAAATATAAAATTATTAAAGCTTTGCAGCTGATTTATTTGCCGGTAATGTGAATGTCGGCGTGTTGCACAACGCACTCGTGTGCGCTAACATTGCGCCGTATAACAGCGGGTAGTGATGGGTTATCGATGAAACCGAATGTACATCGATAAAGACTTTAGGATATAAACGTTACCTATCTATTCGAATTTCGAGCGTATTTAGAAAAGTGTTGAGACCATAACATGATTACCAGTTATGAAGGTTTCTTACATATCCAGGTCCCACTTAATCCAGTTTCACTGTATTACAAAGATCAAAAGATTATTTGTTTCTTTATTTAAATGTCCTTACAGTCGAAACTATTGGATGGAATTGAAAAAATCTTTCTAACTGTAGTAAATGTACTTACGAGGAGAATCATGCACTATCTAATATTATGATACTACGTAAGCGAGACCGGAAGGCCCTGTATTTTATAATTCATGTTAGTAAGCAGAACTAGGTATTTTATTAAATAACATGGATAACAATATAATAAAATTTATTTATCAACATGATAAAATTTAAAAGGCTGATAATAATTATTGCTTGATGTTTTTCGTTTTGCCAAAACTGTATTTTTAACTAAAATATCCATCTATAAGAACTTGTACTGGTCTCACTAACGTTACTCATTAATAAAAATAATATAACGGGTACTTACTATATGTATCGATATTATAAAATCCCATCACTAGTGGTATAGGGCGCGGTCGACACATGCATACACATGTAGTACCGTCAGACTATTACGAAATGTTCTTATTTTTGCTCATTTGTAAATGTTAAACCAGTTTCGAACAATTACGCTCAATTTATTACCAATCGTATGCTATAAATTTTAGCGGCACCTAAAAAAGTAAGTTTTGTCACCTAATTGAGACAAAAAAATCACTTTACTCATTACGTAAATTTTTTCCTGTTTGCTTCGTAACTGAAAATAATGTTTTAGTGTCTGTTAGTCTCGTAATATCGAGTTTCTGTTTTAAACTGTTATGCTCGGTCCATCTGTTTAAACTATTTGTCACGGTTTAAATTGTAATTGATAGATGCACAGACAGTTATTAAAAATCTGAGGTGAAGTCGACCATTAAATTAAAAAAGTAAACAATTTACTTGTTCTTGTCCTATTTAAAATGAATCCTGTTTCCACGTATGTTTATTTGTAAACAATCCAAAAGCTAAGTTGGGCGAAATAAATAGATTTTATTGCTTTTAATTTTAAATATTAAGCTAAGATTATCGTCGACTAAATACATCATAAGGATGTTAAAAACTGCTTTTATTTATTTATCTATAACTTTTACTAAGACTTACGATTACAATACTGGACATGGATATTTTAATGTGATGTAGTAGGTACTTATTTTGCTGACGCTCCACACGCATGCAACAGTAATGCAGAGTAGAGATAAATTGTAACATTCAGGAGCTATTGCCAATATCGAGATCTGATCTAACATGTGTAAGCTAACTGTGCTTTTGGTACTTTATAATAATGATATTTTTTATGATTTGTTATCTAAAAACGCTTTTTAATTTTTTATTCAACTTTAGAATTTATAATAGCCAAAAAATAGAACCGACTTCCTCACTGAAAAGAAGAAAATAATAAATGTTATTAATAAATCTGATTAACTTATTAATTTTCTTTTTTTTAGTGTGACGAAGTCTGTTGTATTTTTTTTGACAAAAAGTAATTATCTTGGCTTTTGATCGACTTTAAAAAAAGAGGTTTTCAATTCCACCATTTTTTTGCACAACTTTTTGTTAATACTGAATCGATCTGGATGAAAAGAAAAGATGAAAAATGTTTGAGATTGTTTAGCTTAGGTGAAACCGCGGAGCTCAGCTAGTCATAATATAAAAAGCGAAATAATTAAAAATGGCATAGGTACGCGTAATTTGGTTATGCATGCATTTTCTATAATATATCCATTTGATATAAAGTAATCTAAGCAATTAACATATTATTATTTAATTATTACATTTGTTAAAATCTCATGGTGAACCTACACTATACATGTATTTACGTCAACTTAATTAAAGCTAAATGTACAGATTCGAACCGCACAAAGCGTGAACTATTTGGGTTACTTGATATTACACGCAATGTTAATAATTTTAATCAATTGTAACTACATTAACAAGATACCTAGGAGAAGGATATGTGTAATATCTTATAATGCGGCTGTTACATACACATATACATCTCTTTGTGTCTCCACTAACTTATGATGGTTATGTTACTTAATATGTATAATTGTTTTTTTTATGTATTTATTTCTTTTTTATATCTGTTTAACTTATCAACTGCATATGCACCACCACCATATGTTTAAAAACTTCTTAGATCTCTTATATCCAACGATGTAAAAACTTCTTTTAATACGGCAGCAGTAAAGGATTTTGCGTCCTATGTCATATTAATTATAAGTTAAAAAAATGTCAAATAGAACTTGGAATCAGTTTATATAAGAAAGAAGATTTTAACTGTGAGACTGAAATGTCCGGCTTCGATGTGATAACCCTTCTCAGGTGCCTATAAAACTAGAAAAAAAGTATAACCTTTTGCCATAAAACAGAAACCGACTTCTTCACACAAAAAATTAGAAAATAAGTTCTGTTGAAATATATATACAAACTCGGTGCCTTTATCTACTTTCAAATGAACGAGATTTTGTACCGATCTTGAAGTGTGTTTTATTTTAATAATTACATAAGATATTACTTTTATGCTTATTTAGTTTCATTATCTTAGCAACTGGCATAAAGAAGCAGTATCGACTCATGCTAAAAGATCAATGGGATTACAAACTGCTATGTATCAGTTAATAAATTCAACTTGGGACATTCAAATATGCCTTTAAAGGAGGTATCACACTCCCTATAAGGTGGGTGGCGAGTCTGCAAATATCGTGATATAGCGTAATGGCCAATAATTTTTAGAATTTAAAATGTATTGAAATATTAATATCTGGGTGTTAATTTATCTTTAGTATATTGTATGCATATGTTGTTAACTAGTGTCCAGATTTCTATATTATTATTATTATTGAGAGTGTTTTTAATTTTCTAATTAATAACAAGTATTAGCCAGGACGGAGGATGAAATAAGAGTAATAATCAGTGAGATTATTATAATTAATTGTTATTTCGTTAAAAAAAAACAAAAAACTTTGGTGGTGTGAAGATTTAATTCCTTTTAATTACTTACTTACTTTACTTAATCAGCCCGGTGGCACCAAGAGTTGGGCATAGGCCTCTTCATGTGCACGCCAGTTCACTCTGTCTCGCGCTGTGGGTATCCATTTTTTGCTTAAGATCTTGACTATGTCGTCAGCCCACCTAGCGGGGTGGCGACTGGCGACCAACATTCCTCCTTCCAGCGCCATTCAAGGATCTTGTATGTCCATGTTCTTTTAATATTAGGAACAAATATATTATGAGTAAACGAATCTATTAACAAGATTAATTATTACGTTGAAATTGGATTAAAAATGCAAAGCGAGCCGACATCTCGGCGCGTCTTTAAGATTATTAAGTGTACATGTAATAGTCAGACGCGCTATGTTTGCAAGTACAGAAAATACTAAAGATTTTCGCTTGTTTTAAAAAGACGAGAAAAAAGAAATTTATTTAGGTGCAGTGGATAGAGAATTTCCCTATTTACCGTTGTTTGAGCGAAAAACCGCATGGTATAAAAGTCACATATTGATTTTTTTAATCGAATTCTATACAATTTCCATAGTTCTGTGGTCACTTTTGGTGTACATGAATATAAGAATATCTTTGTAATAAAATTTCATATGAATTTCCTATTAAGGAAAAGAGAAAATCGTACGAAATACATACATATTATTTTCATCCTGAAAAAATTGCTCATGCTTATCGTGTAAATTTGATGATTAGTATTTAATTCTTAATGTATGAGTTGTTAACTTCACAAAGGAAAAAGGTTTAAATAAAATTTTATTATATCAGCATTGAAGTAATGTAACTGTTAGGAGTTCGTTCCCTCCTCGTGACTGAAGCCACACCGGGCCATATATTATAAGACAACTCGTGTACTGATATAATACATAGTGTTTTAGTATTTTCTTTGTTTTAACGAGAGTACTTTCCATAATACATAAAATATATTTATTAAATATTATTATTAACCCCACATTTCGAACACTTTACAGCGAGCGTGGTCACGGGTGACTGAGATGACAGTTGTCTTCATGAGTGTTTCAAAAATAGTACCTCCACGTATTTCCACGGAGATGGTATTTGGAAAATTGGTGACACACGTATTCTAACCTGTCGCTACACTGGTAAATTATGTTATATATTGACATTTTGTCTCAGAACCAATATAGTGAACAAAACTGATTTCCAGTCGGCATTGGCAATATGTATAATCGTAAAATTTAAAACCTTATTAAAAAAAATAATAATACGATAGGGTTTGTTGAGTGAATTTTACAGCGCTTTTGAGAATGAGTTATTGACATTGGCAAAATCCGTCAGCGACAAACTGCCATTAATTAAAAGAAGAAGAGAATGAGTTAGACGAAGTGAACTGACAAATTTTATATCGTTCCCACCGACACTACTCTTACATTTTTACTAGATGTATAACTATAAAGAACATGACTAAATGAATAAATCTGTAGTTTTGCTAAAAGCTCGTTTGAAAGTTCCAGTTGTTGTCGTACAATTTAACAAATATTTTTAGTTGGTCATAGAAAAATTAGCAATAAACTTTATAATACTTTCACTTTTGAGCAGTAAGGCAATCAAGAACATAACAGAAAGGCATAAGTGCTTAAAAGTCAATGTTCACGAGTCAATAATGTAAATAAGCTGTTTATTGCACACCACATATGTGTAGTGACAACGCACTAAAAGTGTGTCATGGTCTACCACTGATTTTTTAAAAAGAAATATCATCTTATTGGCCCAGTCGATAGAACTGTGTCTAACTAATCTATAAATCCGGTCCACATATTTTGTATCGATAATTTTTCATAATTAATTTCGACAAGGTATCTTGCGATACGAATAAATCAATGTATCTATGACCTGTAATTAGCGGGAGATTTTTATAAATGGCAACACAGGGTAATCGGGTCATGCGTTTTTTTTTAAATCGCGATCCCATGTAGGCCTTGGCTTGTTTCGAGGAAGTTAAAAAAATGTTATTGACATTTAAAAAATAGAATAACTTTTGGACTGAACTTATTCAAGAAGCAATTAAAATTTATTTGGCTATAATGTGTGTTTTTATTAAATTGTAGGAGGGTCAGATTTTGTACATTGAATATTAATGTATTTACATAAGATAAGCAAAAATTTGTAGAAAATATTTATAATATGGTTTGCATTATGGAAATGTTAAACTTCTCAATAAGTTGCGTTAAATTTTTAGTTCAAAATTGTAATTTTCATGATATTCGAGAATCGTAATGATAAACGACTTTTGTATACCTTGATAATTGTAGGGTTATAAATTTAAAATACCATACAAATAATTGAAATGAATAATTACGAATCCAAAAAGTTCAACACCAATAAACTAGTACCTAGTAGAGGCCAGGCCAGTTTCTATACCAGAATCTGACATTCCTAACTTTAATTAGTTTGTTTTTAAAGAAATTAATTACTTTGTTTACATTTTCAATTTAGTTTTAGGCACAACTTTATTAAAATTTGTTCTTTGTATCTTTAATCTTACTAAATAATTATAAACAAACTAATTAAA
Organism: Phoebis sennae; assembly: GCA_001586405.1. Lineage (NCBI taxonomy): Eukaryota > Metazoa > Arthropoda > Insecta > Lepidoptera > Pieridae > Phoebis > Phoebis sennae. The sequence continues at coordinate 199,904 of LQNK01001210.1, forward strand.
TTTGATATCAGTCAATCAGACACCCGATGGTTATCTCATAATGTAATTATGGAACGGTTAGAATCGTATTAATTTGATTACAGTAGTCGCCATGATTGACATATTGGCTTGAAGTGAGGTTAAATATATAGTTTACGGTGTCCAATTTATATTACTACTAGTAACGCCCTGTTTCATAGTGAATGGAAGAATATTTATCCCATTATAAACTAACTTCTGAACTAATATTGCGAAGTAAATTTGTTTGTTTCAAACTCAATTGCTCTTCTTGGGATTTGCATACATATATTATGTAATTGTAAGTAAGTGTAGTGTTGTAAGGAGAAAATAGCCATAAGCTACATTTATCCCGAAAAACACGTACTATTCTCAAATCCCACTGGGTCAAGCAACGGGTAAAAGCAGTTTATTATTATATGTGTAATAGAATTATTCTTTGAAGGGCAAATGTTAAATATCGGTTACATTTTTTTTACAATAATACTTATATATTTTTTAGCAAATTTCTTAACGATTTCGAAATTTATAATTGTGATGAAAAGAGTGAATTAAATTGTCTACATGAGATCACGCTTATACTATGTACACAAAAATAAAATTATAATAATTGGGAAAACAAATTATTATTTAGAAGGAAGTTGTAATGGCCAATACGGTCGTTTAGTGATTAATTATACCACTATAAATTAAATTAAACAAATATTGACCGTTATTGGGGAAGAACTAAAATTATTGGCTTCCTGATAACTCTAGAATTAATTATTATTTATAACTTCAAAAAATAAGCGAATAGCTATCTTCAAATAAACAAATGTTTTTGATAAGGGAAAATAAACTATAATTCTATGAGCTAAGGCTGCAAATTGGAATAGCTGAAATTGTTATTGTCATTCCGTGTGACATTGGCGAAGGTCGGCCATCTTGTACCGTTGGCAAGTTAATTAGTTTATTTATTTAACGTTACATTATAGGCTTTTTGTTAAGATACATAATAATAATAAAATATTTGGACAGAAAACATAGCTTAAATAAGGCCTTAAATAAATGCAAATATTTAATTGAATTAAAAACATCTATTAATCTTTGTATGATTTATTGATGAACTTGTATGAATAAAACATTACAGAAATGAAAAATAGCTGCTTAATTTGTTTAATTTGCATACATTTATAGACTGAATATTGATATCCAATTCGATATGGCCGACGATTTTATGTTTGTTTGTTTGTATGTAATTATGAAAACGATGACAACTTGAGTAGGGGTACTTGGGTAGGGGGAGGTTACGGGGTCAAATAGGTGAATGTTTGACCGCGAATATCTGCGGTATGGTTTATCCGATCTTGATATTTTTTTTGTACACAAATAGTACAGGTAGAAAAAAAGCTTGAGTATAAAAATTGAGTTAAATTGGAAGAGGCTAACGAAGATAGGGCGGACGAAATACGCGATTTATTATTGTATAAATATAGTATCGAATGAAAGTTCTTGATTAATACATTACCATGCGAGGTCTAGCTCGGAGCGAGTCACTAGTCACTTATTTACATTTTAAGTGAGTACTGAAACAATATTATAGATAAAACTTGATAAAGGTTTAATCACACATAGGTAGCGTAATGCAGAGATGGAGAAAATCTCTTTTCGTTCATTAGTAATTAAACCCTATCAAAAAAACGTACCAATATTCTTTCCATCGCTAGTGCCTCCGTGTTGATGCATAGTTCTTCTTTCTATTAATTTTGCATCACATTTGTTTGTTGACCCTACTGTTATCTTTCTCTATTTCCGCACATTTACATGAGGCCGGCGTGCATAGGAAATGTGTCGTGACAATGATAATTGTGTATACATGCCCTTAGTACTATGTGCGAAATGCGTTTATATCTCATAGATAATTAAAGGCATGGTTTTTCTTTCATATATTTATTTGTCAACAAAACTATCATCTTGCAAATCTGTTTGTAGAGGAAATTTTCAATACTAATCCAATACTATGCTTTATGCGTTTGTTAATGTTTATCCAATATGACTGGCCGTTGAACATTTTTCCACGTTATTGGATACAGGTCAACGGTCAAGTCATATAACATTAATGCTGGCTTTCTTGCTTGCTTGAGAGCAGTATCCCTAATGCGCAGGGTTCGGGCCAGCTCCAACACAATCCTCAAAATAATAGGGCTCAGGTTGGATTGCCCCTACATTCGACACTGCTCCCTTCATCACGTCCCATGCTTACCGCTGCATAGAAAATTTTGATTTTATTCGATTTTTATTTGTATGATTTTTATTTTATTTCAAAATTTAATTGATCTTTGAATTCAATAATAATTATTTGTAAAATTTTATTAATATCGATTTAAATGTATGTAATATTTGTATTTGTGAATGATTTCTACTATGGATCCTGTTGTCTGAAATAAAGTGATTTTATTTTTTATTTTATTTTATTTTTATTTTATTAAATATATTTTACATTAATATTATAAAGAGAAAAACTTTGCTTGTTTGGTTGTAATGAATAGGCTCAAAAACTACTGGATCAATTTAAAAAAAATTTGTACCATTCGAAACAAGTCACAAAGGCTTTATTTTAGTGGCTATATAGATAACAGTATGCTACGGGAGCAAAGTCGCGCGGATCAGTTAGTAAGTAAAAAAAAATTGCACTAGGAACTCTAGACTTGGCTCAAAGGCTGCTATTTTATAGAATGTTTTTGGTGGGATTAAACGTTGAAAAAAAACATTAATTGTTATGCTGTCCCTACTCTTATCTTTCTCTGTTTCCGCACATTGACGTGAGGCCGGCGTGCGAGGAAATGTGTCGTGTTAATGGTACTTCTGTGTACTGTACAGATGCCCTTCGTGCTTTGTGAAATGCGTTTGTATATATCTATCTTAGTTACGACTAAGGCTTGGTTCCTATAAACCTGAGTTCCCCAAACTTCTTTGTGTCGTAGACTCGTAGATCCCTTATCATGTTTTTCCGTGTTGGGTATTTACCTGATATTGATTTTCTGTAAATTTCAAACTGTAGTTAAGTTTAGTGTTCAAAACTTAAAGCATGGCCTCCCAATTTTTTTTTTCGCTGACGTAATTTTTTTCCCTTGCAGGTTGTCATAGGCCTCTAGAGGTTGATATAGATCACTTTGGGAATCACTGCTATAAACGAAGCAACGTCATAGTGTAACAGAAATACTATCGTTTTCATTAACGAACCAAAATATATTAAATCAAGACAAATAATTTAAGACATTTTCATAATTAAGATATATCAATTATTTTATAAATATATATTAAAATACCTACACTGAATTGATTTGTTTTTTTTTAAGCTTTTTGTTTTTTTACGACCCTTCAGATCGAAAAACGCTACTCTCACCTATTTAGACAATAATTAAAGAAGCAGAAGTGAACAAGCGGTTGAATTTCTAAACGGCGTCCTCACCGGTTATGAACTCCTTTATTATGTAATTCAACAATTACACAGAAAGAATTAAGCCATCTACACTGTAATTTAATATCATATCGCACAAGATCTTAGTGTCGATGGAAGTAGGAAGCTTTCAAACAAAGAAATTGCATAAGTACATTTTACTATTTATCTCGCAACACGTTGCATACGCCTTTCTATCGCGGAACTGGGTAAAAATGAAAAAAGTAAACCGTTTGGAGTTTTGTTTATGTTCTGTTGAACGCAAACTTTCACGTAAGAATAATACCCGTATTCTAATATGTATCTCGAGCATTCTTCGATTTCACTCAACCTCTGTCAACGAATATTTACATTCCGAGCCGGAAAAAACTACTAACTCACGTCCACTCACGATAAGAAAATTTCGGAGTAGAAAATTTAACACCTGAATCCCTTACTTCGATGTATTTATTAATAAAATATTTTATTTTTATGTTATTACAATTGTGAATTTTCAATTGCATTTTGTCGTACGTCATGTTTGACGTAACCTGAGTGGAAGTAAAATTAAGGTAACTTCTTAGAATACGGGTGTCAGTCTAAACGCCTATGCTGAGATTCGATTTACTGTTGTAAGATATACTATTCATATAAAGCTGAAGCTGAAGAGTATGTCTGTTTGTTGAACGCCGTAATCTTAGGAACTACTTGTCCGATTTGAAAAAAATAATGTATTTAATGTATATAAACCATCGCGGACGGTCCTGTAGCTAGTTATACCTATAGTCTATGACAAAAGATGAAATACAAATCGCGAGGACAGCTTGACACTAATATTATAAAGAGAAATCTATTTCTTTCTACTCATGCTCTTTATAGGAGTCCCGTTATGAAATTTCTACGGAAATTAAGAATGGCACCAACAAAATATTTTTAAGTATTTTCAGAAGTGGGAGAATTAATTTTTGATAAGGTGCCAATAAAAAATTAGCCCGCAAGTCTATTAATTAAAATATTGTTATTGGTTTTAAAACATTTTGTAAACTTCTTATGCTAAAAGCTACACCCATTACACACAACTACACACAATAGTATACACAAAATATTTAAAGAGTCATAGGTGACATTGATTGCTTAGCTCACATTTTTTTGGGGTTACGGTTGTTCTTAAATAATTAAAAAAAAAATCAAGATAAATGTTCAGGATCTAAATCAAACTCGAGAGCAGTACCTTATGATTGAACGAACAATATTGTAGAAATACACATTAAATTCAACTCATACGTTAAGCATTTTCCACACTGCATTTCCTTGGTTCAGAAATCAAAATCAAAATCGTTTATTTGGTACACATATTTGGGACATATAATATACATTGGCACGACAGACACCTCAACTAGGTTCTTGGACCTGTGCTAGAGGCTACCGACGCTTCTTCACCCGAGTCACATAACAATAATGCACCTTATCTAGCAGGTAAGTATAAATGTATTTTCTTACTAGCCAAAGTGAAACTAGGAAAAAAATAAAATAAAAGAAATAAAATTAAAATTAATATTAAACTAATACTAGTTGTGAGTGTGTGTGTGTGCACGCGTTTATGTTAGAAATAAATTTTATTTATAGGATTCCTAGGTCAGTTGAGGACCTTGTACAAATCATTACGTTTTGTTTGTATGTTTTTGTTGTGTTTTATTCACTGAGATTTATAATATAGAGATGGAATAGCTTCTGCTCACGATTTTCAATGGACTGAGCAAATAGAAGACAGATATTAATAGCGAGTTACTTTTGCATTTATAATTATATTATATTTTAATCTTGGTTCTTAATAAAGGATATTGTGTCGCACTGACTGATGGCCCGACTGGCGCAGTGGCTACAGCAATGGTATATTGCGCCGGAGGGTGTGGGTTCGATCCCCAGGAGTAGAAAATTATTATGTGATGAACTTTATACGATTCTACTGTCTGGGTTAATCTATCTAGAGAATGTGTGTATTTACAAAAAAAGTATGTTTACGTATGTCTATCAGTTATCTAGTGTCCATCAGCTTTGCTTAGTTTGGGACTAGATGGCGTAGTAAATGCCCCTGAATTTTTATTTATTATTTCCTCTATCGCATTTTATTTTTGAGTAAAACTTCATCGTACGGCAGTTTTCAATATTCTATGTATCCCTTGTTTTGCTTACTAAAGTCAGGCAAATCTATCTATTTGCATTTACTTTGATTTCAATATGCTATCGACGGATACCCTTTGTTATGACTTTTGACAATCAAATGTCATTTAATCTGAGATAACAATCTATCCATAATCTTTGATACATTATTGAAAACGGCCGTTAATTCATATCAAAAAACGAAACATACAACCAACATTCATACGTATAAAATGAGTAGAATTTTAATAAGATTTAAAAAAATGTTACACTTATGACGTAACACGCCCTTACTTAAGTTATTAAAGTTAATTTTGACCCACTGGCGAGGTTAAGAAACCGCAACGTGTGCAATTTTACTGGTTTTCCCAAACTTGATATACACTTTAGGGATCCGTGCTAGATCGTGGTTATTAATTTTGACTGATATTTTTTATTTAATTTTAACAGCGGTTAGTATAAATAGATTTTTGTACTGTGTTTTTTATTAATTCTTAAATTATCACTTTGAACATTATATTTTTTAAGGCTCTACATTTAAATGTTGTTTTCGATTTTCAAAACTTATTTCAATGTAGTTAAGATTTTATCCGAGAATAGAAAATTATAAGAATATTGGAAAATTTACAATTGATCGCAATGGCATTAAAAAGACGATGCAGTATTGGCCATTTTTTTTGACTCGCATATAGCAAATGTATTACATATAAGATCATCAAGGTTTATTCACCTTTTAGTTATGTTTTTAACATAAAAAAATTATGCTGATGTAACCTTATAAAATAAGTTATAACAATAAGTAATGTAAACTTGTAAAATCTATAAGAATGAAATTGATAGAAAAAGATAAACAAGTCGACACACTCCTGGCCATTTTTCTTGTGACTCGCATAAGGATAACGCATTAGATTCATTTGATAAGAATTCATCTCGCTTTTTGCGTGTTTGAGGTTGCGTGACGAAATCAAGATTTATTCTTCGTTTTATTGAATGTGGGATTTTATATGTTCTTATAATATTACAAGAGCCGTAGTTTCTAGAGATAATGGATATATTTAGTCTTAATCTCGATTTTTTAAACAACAGATTTGTTTACAATCTATCAATGAGTTTGGTGGTATGGAGTACATGGTCTGACGTCACGAAAGGGCCCAAACGGAAGATGCAGCTGCCATGGAGCATACCTGCACTGGTTGCTTGCAGTCAGCATAGTGCTGAGGTTGGATACTTCAGATATCCATGGACAAACATTGACCTATTTCTCCCCCCTGCTATCTTCGTAAACCCCTCTACCAATTTCGCTCATTCAAACTTGGCATTTCTTTTGTCTTAACTATTCGCCTATGAAATTTAATTAAGATTAAATAAACAATACTCAAGTTATCGTCGGACAAAGTTGGTCCATGCAAAAATTATTTTACTTTCGCATATTTGACGTCTATAACTTAAACTTCAACAGTTTCGTTGAAAAATCCTACCCATTTGTATGAGTATAAATTATATTTTCACACACTGTTTATTATGTAATATAAATCACGGTTATTGTGCGTTTGACTAATTATAATAAACCCACGATAAATCAGTCGTAAAAATGTCGGCGCTTTTCATATGATTATGTGGAGTGAGAAATAAAATGTTTATAGTTTGTTTTATTTGTTTTTCAAGTCTAATTTTTGTTTTTTTTATCGACCTTAGACTACGCCCTCGTACTTTATTCCAACAGGTGGTTGGATTAATCCTTTTTATGTTTATTACATTTTATTGTAGCTTTTTGTGGTTGCAAAACATACTTCATAAATGTCGGTGAACCGAGACATAGAACAGGCTATCTCATAAATATAAATTGGGTTCATCAAGAACAAAATGACAACAATATTACTCAACTAGGCTATAAAACATACGTAGCTTTCGAATGCTGAAAGAATTTTTATAATCGGTCCTGCAGTTTTTGAGTTATGAATCCAACCAAACAAACAAAGTTTTCCTCTTTAAAATATAAGTGTAGATAAGTGAAGATGATCCGAGTTCCATTTCAATTATTAGAAAAAAATAGTAATCATAATACAATATGTAATTTTCATGTCAAATAGTAGGTACCTACTGTTTATTTTTATTCAACTTTCAAAATTAATAAGTCGTAAGTCTTTCTTATGGTTCTTACACCCGTATTCTAATACGTTCCTCGAGCATTCCTCGACTTCACTCAACCTCTGTCAACGAAAATTTACATTCGGAGTCGAAACTCTACTAACTCACGTCCACTCACGTTATGAAAATTTCGAAGAAGAAAATTTAACACGTCCATTCGTTCGATCTATTTAATAAAATATTTTATTTTTATGTTATGAATTTTCGATTGAAATTCGTCATACGTCATATTTGACGTAACCTGAATGGAAGTAAAATTAAGGTAACTTCTTAGAATACGGGTGTTAGATTCAGTGCATCGATTTCCTTCAGCTTTTCTATCTTATGTAAGCTTCATGGGCAGTAAACATACGGCGGAAAATTCTAGATGAAATTCTATATAATATGGAAATATAATATTCCGTACGAGCGCAGTTAAAAGGATATTTATGACATCAGCTTCAACAATCGCACATTACCGCGAATGTGTATGATCGAAACGATTTAATTGTAGGTGAACAACTTATATTATAACATCTGTAGTGTATGGATAATGAAGTTTCGAGTTATAAGCTTAAGCGGGTATTATAGAAATTGACGTTTAATTTTAAATATTTTTCGCATCGGAATTAATAGCAATGAATAATGTGATTTTTTATGTTACTTTTCCGTTCATAATTTTATAACGCTCTGAAGCGAAAATTTTTAATTTTATAAATTGCTAAGTCCTAGTTATACAATCTGTTTTCAGATAATTTGTATGTTTAAATATATTTTATTTCATTAATTGTATATTACAAAAGAAAAACTGTGGGCACGAAAGGATTCATTCATTGCTGTTGTGGAGAAGATTAAAAAGTTTTTTGATAAGCAAATAGTATTGTATCTTAACAAAGAGTATGTGATGCACAGACGTAAATTTTTATTTTATTTCACAACTACGAAACTGTGAAAAGATTTGAGACCGCATTGTGGTTTTTTAGTGTCAGCACGTATGAAATTTTGTATGAAAAAGAATTTCATAATTCCCTTATTATTTGAAAAAAAAACCTCGCATTTCTCATAACCTGCACCACAAAGTGTAAGTACATGTATGTGGCGTTGATCTTGGCCTGATTATATTTTGGCATTGAAAGTATCGCGAATGGGGCATGAGTGACATGCCGGCTCTTAGGGTTCCGTCCGGCGCAGGTCATTCGAGAGGAAATAGATTAAAATACCACATATTTTTTTTTATGTAACAGCGGGCAAGCGGAGCATGCGGTTCACCTGATGGAAAGTGACTGACCGCAGCCCATGAACATCCACAACAGTAAACTGTCGCAAATGCCTTGCCAGCTTGAAGGAATAGGAGGGGATAAGGAGAATTCTCATATTCTTTCATATTTTCATATTTTTTCTTTCACCTGCCCTTATTCCACTAGGTGGGGTTGGCATAACATGTGTTTTACTTGCATATTCCTCTATCATCTCCTTAGTCACATCTTTCATACTCATATCTTTATTCAATCATCCACACTTTCTTCGGTCTCCCTCTACCCCTCTCCATCCACATTCATATCCATTCAATTAAATTCAATTCAATTCAATTCTTTATTTCTCATTTAGGTTATATATCCAATGCTTTCCTAACTACATACCCTTTCCCCTTCTCATGACAAGACCATACCACCCGTCAAGTGTAAGGTTCTATATTTTAGCGAACAAAATAGAGCAGAAAAAGTTTTATTCACTATGTTAAAATTATAGATTATGGGAGAACTCTGCTTTCAACCAAATTACGAGCGAGCGTGTGATATCTGCATCGTATGCAGTCTGTTTCTTTCTTCTTCATCTAAACATCCTTATTACATTTTGTTACGTTAAACATTTACTCGTAGAATATATTAACAAAATATAAGTATAGTATACTTACTTTGGGGCAGAAGCCTAAATTTATAGAACTGAGTTGAAAAACATCAGCAAAAATTTAAAACGAAGAGTAATAAAATATAGTTGTTTTTAACGACTTCCAAAAATAATTCGTATAAATTTCAATTTAGGCATTTTTCAGATTTCAATTAAAACAAATGACACCAATTAATAATTCAGTACATGATACCGTATTTACCTCGTATCATGTGTGACCTAGAGCACGCGGAAGAACCTCGGCGCGCAGGAAACGGCAAAGGGTGCGAAAGGATAATGCTTGTTATCGTTTGACAGATGCTTTGTCAAATTGCCTTCTATGTATCGATGTGGAAGGTTAATTAAAAAAAAAACATTTTAGAAATACATTATCTGTAAAGCTTATTTGTATTTGAAAAAGGAATTTAATTGTGATTGTACTGGCCACTTATAAAACTAGAGAACTAGCATTGGTTTCCAAATTCAAATTAAATTTTAATTGCCATCATATTTAAAAAACGAAGATTAAAATTAATGTTTGTGGCATTGGCGTCCGGCGATATAAGTCTTCTAAACTCAAATTTTCATATAGTTTTCAGTGATATTTTAGTTATTCAATAATTATTTGTCTTAACCTCGTAATATCTTATGCGTAATATAATTTGTCAAAAAATACGCATGATCTTATCATGTAATTTTGTAACACAAACTTTTTAAAAACATTACCTGAATTTGTTAATCCTTTTAGGTTGTGTTACTAAAAATATGTTACAGGCTTCATCAAAAATATTGGTAAAGCCATATGTACAGACATAGACTATGAATATTTTCATTATAATTGGCTACAATATATATACAGATTTTAAATAAATACCATAAATTTTGAAACTATTTATTGTTTTCGGATATGTTTAGAGGTACAACACACGCAAAACTCAAAAAGTTAAGAGACGTAATGACGAAGAATATAATGAGCAAATTTTAAGGAAATCTTCCATTACGTACGTCAATTCGTTTTAATTATTTTTACACTTTCCGGTGGCAAAAAAATACATAGCGTTGCAATTATTAAAATTTTATTAAATAAGAATTTAGTAAATTAAATTCTCATAGATTGTAAATTTATTTTTTGAAACTTATAAGATCGTAAAATAATACTTTTCAAAATACATTAGAAAAAATAAAGTAAAAACAATAAAAAAAAGCAAAAAGATATGCCCCGGGTGAGGATCGAACTCACGACCTTAAGATTATGAGACTTACGCGCTGCCTACTGCGCCACCGAGGCTGTTGACGTGGTGATCATAATTAAGGATATGATTCCACTTTTAAGAGATAACAAAAGAAAGATCATTTGCTACATTTGTATTTGTTGTTTTTTATCAGTCATTTAAATAAACAGTGTTATCTTTTAGTGCCATACATCTAAATTTAAACGTGATTTTATAAATAGATTTGTTATGCAGTGTGGAGAATGGAGATAGGATACGATAAGAATTTTCACGTCGAAGGGAATGAAAAGATTTTGTTGCAGATTTTTTTCATGTTTACTTTAGATTTTATTAAATATCTATAATTTTAGAATTTATTTTGCAGAATGATATAACTGTGCTATTTCACCGTAAATTATAATAAAGACTGTAATAATGTCAATTAAAATGATAAAATAACATTAATTTATTAGTAAAACACTAAATATTACGTATTATAAAAATAATAATAAAAAAGCTTAAATATTAACCATTTTTTTTCGTGTGTTGAATTCTAAACAGAAAGACATTAGTTCCTTGGCCATCTCAATCCAATAGGTCTCAAATATCATTCGTAATCATAAACAATGTGTATTGTTACAACACCGACTTACATCACGAAAGTCGGCAGAAGCCGTATGACGTAACCTACTTATTTGGCAGCCCAATATCCAATTGTACCCATGTAATGTTATTAATCCTGTAGACATGTTTGTTGGATTTTAAGGGTATGAAAGAAGCCTTTTAATGTATTTTTTTAAAATTAAATGTTCCATTCAAATCCTATGTTGATAAATATAGGATTAGATTGGATTGGATATAGGATTTGATTATATCCACAGAACAATAATTTAATGTTCTGTGGATATACGAGTACACTAATATTATAAAGGGTAAAACTTTGTTTGTTTGTATCTATTTTAATTTGTTTGTAATTTGGACTGATTTAAAAAATTTTTTCACCATTCAAAAGCTACGTTATACACGAGTAAATTAGGCTATATTTTATAGGCTATATGGATAATTTTATGCTACGGGAGCGAAGCCGCGCGGATCAGCT
>LQNK01001210.1:212177-236279 GCA_001586405.1 Phoebis sennae
ATGATACTTAGTATGAAATGTTATTTTTTTACATGAAAAATAAAATTAAATGTTATTATTCGTCAATATTAATAAAAATACATAATTTGTAATGTGAAATCTTCTGTATAAATGCATATTTTTATAAATTTTAAATAGAACAGTAATTGTACTATACCGTTAAGAATCTTGGATTTTACATGATGTGCATCATTCTACCATGGAAATAGCTGGAAATTTGAATTCAGCTCCCACTACACTTATCATCAGTTCGATAGACCAATAATTATGGACCCGGAAATCTCACGCGATGTTGGTTAGTCTCTGTAAAGTTTGGCCACCATAGCTTAAATTTGGCACAAAAGTAATTGTTTTACTTTTAGATTTATTTTAAATTATTAAAATAATAATTTCATAGATAAGTATTAAATAATATTGGAGAAATGAGAGAATATTGTAATGGGATACGATAAAAGCGGACATTAAATTTCATGAAGGTTTATGCATTTATACACAATACATCACATAACAAATTATGATTTTTTATTAATATTGACGAATATTAACATTTAATTTTATTTTTCATGTAAAAAAATAACATTTCATACTAAGTAACATCCTCGACGTACCATTAAAATAGGTCCCAAATCGATTTCAAATTGCAATATTTTTTTTGCTTTAGGTAAAAACCATAAGTTTTATACCATTTTGAAATTGGTATTAAATACAGAAGTTTATAAGTTCACTGACCGTCTCAGTGTAGTACATTTTTTTTAAACCACAGACTATCAAATCTGACCTCAAAATTTTACTCTACACTAAATTTGAAATAAATATTTTTTTTCTTCCGTTGTCTGATATTTCTTTTAATATCCAATGCATGTATCCAAGAAAGCAACTCATCAAGAAAACTTAGTAAAAAAATTATGAAAAACAAATAAGAATTACGGCCACAGTGATATAAAACATTGGGCGAGGTCAACATTTTTAAAAAAACTACAAAATCCTCAATATCTCAAAAACAGTAATATTTTCGTATGACCTATATTGGGTTTTTTTGATAGATTATTAGCTCATCTATCATCCTCCAAGAGATGCTTCACTCATTACGGGACACCCTGTATGTATAGATAAGTATATAAATTTAGCTGAATGCTACGATTCTGGTTCTGATGTCAATGTGATAAATAATCCCTGGACTTTTGATTAAAATCTATACTAATATTATAAAGCTGAAAAGATTTTTTTTTTGAACGCGCTAATCTCAGGAACTACTGGTCCGATTTGAAAAATTGTTTTAGTGTTAGATAGCCCATTTATCGAGGAAGGCTATAGGCTATATATCATACCGATATTCCCACGGGAGCGTAGCCCTGGGACGCAGCTAGTAAATATAAGAATATGATACTTAAGGATTTAGCTTCTCTAGACGTTTTCAACAAACCCCATACATTTTTACTAAATAGGTTTTACTAAAGAAGGTTTTGGTAAAAAATACTTTGAATAACAGTATTCTTAGAGAGTATTCAATGAATAATTATTTATCAAACATACACCGATTCGTTCCGTTTTCAACATTCTAGCAATTATGTCCGGTTACTAAAATCTCATTATTTCCTAAGTCTGACCTAGATTTCCAATACGTTTTATTTTGAAAAAATCTAGAGTCGAGTAAAGTTCAATGCCGTTGAAGATCTGCGTTATTTTAGTTTTATTATTTCTTTTATTGACAGTTTTATACGCCATTTGCCAATTCAATAAACCGTAATGTAACTTACAAACTATAACAGCATTCCTGATGGAGCTATCTTAAATTTTTCAAATTCAACTGAAGTTTCGAACTGCGTTTTAATAAACGGACAAATAAACGTTTTCGCTTATAAAATTAGTAGAGATACTACTTCCTATTTAATCAAATATATACCTACTAAATTTAACTTTTTTTTGCAATTGGGCAAGAGAGAATCGAATGAGGTTATTATTTATTTATTGAAAAACATAGTATATATTAAAGTAGTAGTTTTATAAAGCTGCTGGTTTTATTTTTTTTTCTTAAAAAATTAAAAAGCAAAACGGAAAAAAATTATATAATCTGTTGCCATGACTATTAATTTCCGTAATACAACTTCTGACCTCTGACCATGTTTGCAAAAAAGGTAAATGAATAGTTGTATTAATAGCAGTATTGCCATATAAGACATTTTGAGGGTTTCCATCGACAATAAATACCTCAGTAGCGTAATTTAAGCTGAATTATTTTGAACGGTAATTTAATTTGTTGAATTTGCCTTTGTCGCACCGCCGTTTATATTTTCTATTAGTATGAGTTCAAATCGATCAGCCACTTGTGGATTTATTTATTTGAGACATTATAGATACTTGTAAAAGGCATCTTATATCAGTTTTCAAGAATGCAAAATAAAAAATAATGTCCTCCTGGATTTTGATAAATCAATAAAAAATATTGTTCTGCGAAAAAAGCAATTATGCATCAACTGAAACAAAAAACCGATAGTGCAGACAAAAAGAGTTTCAGCTATGCTCTTTGAGATCATTGGTTTTCAGACGCCCTTGCTCCCTAGGATGGTATGCGGGAGTATTAAAATCATTCTTTCATTGACCTCTTATAACATTATAACAAATTTTTATAAAATTGGCCAGACAGTTAGCATTCATATTTTAGTAACTATCGGTTCGGAAGGCAGTAACCGCAGAATCGACAAGACTTATCAACTGGTACATAATTGATAGATATAGTACAAAAATTGTACGGATCGCAACGCACTCTCCATCCCTTCACTTCCAACGTAACATTACGAGTGAAAGAAGATTATTATAAAGTACAATTCCAGGTTCAGGGCAAATATTTAGGATTGAAGAGACACTTTTATATCTACATACCTGCTATTGCACATACTGCACTCTATTTGAAATGGTATATAACGAAGGCCCGAAAGTCCCTTTAAGAGGTTGGAGGAATTAACTAGCTACGCGGGAGATATTATAGTGCACACGTCTTCAATCACATGTGCATTGCGTAACCCTTATAATCCTATGGAAGCCCAATACGGCTAGAGAGAGACCAGGCTCAGAAACGATGGTTCTTTGTTATAAAAAAATAGATGTAAGCAAATCTATCAATCGCTAAGCAATAAGTTGGGCAATAATCCGATGAAAATGTATTACTACGGTTGCGCAATGCGGGGTGAGTGGTCAGTAATCCCATTTGGGGAAGCCGTACCACCGGATCTGGTAACTCTATACATTGCTTCATTCATCGATTTTTTCTTTGCTGCGAAAATGTTTCGTAATGTTTCAACGTTTTACAGTAAGGGGAAAATGGTTTGCGATGTTGAGGCATGCGCTGAAGGAATTTTTAGATTATATTTTAAGCCAGCGAAATTACACATTTATCATACTTAATATAAACTAAATCACAAAGCTCTGTTCTTTATGTCTAAGTAAGCAATTAATAAAAAGTGACCTGTCACTTTTGATCAAGGGCAAGGCACAGATTCACAAATCCGATTCGGGTCGGAATGAAGACGTTTCTGTCGAAATTTGTATGAATATTAATCCGATTTTCGACACTTTCAGATGGGATTCGCATTTCTGAGGCCAGGGTACTTTGTAAGCATCCAGAACAAGAAAGGGGTAAATATTGAAAAGGAGAGAAAAAGTCCAAGAATAGTTAGGGGTTACGAGGAGACGGCCATAGCATTCACAAAACGAAACAGTCACTTGAAACACATTTTTTTCCACTTTAACATAAAATAAAATATTTAAACTATTAACTATTAATTGCATTTCCGGATGAAATCTGAAAAGGACAGCGAACGTTTCGTTATAATCGTGTAGATAATTATTATAATTAAACTCATAAGGAATGTCAGTTATAATATCCTTCCAGGAAAATATTTTCATGTAAGAAATAAGGCAAATAGTGTTTAATCAACAGCATTTTCTTTAAAGCTGGAAATATAATAGAAAATATGAAAAAAACGAACAGTCTAGATACATAAAAAAATACTTAAAATTGAACACGTAGGGTTTACAAACAATAAGCTATACTTTTTGCGCAGTAAACTAGTTTTTCTTCATGCATTTCACGTTAAATCTCCTAACGAGAATATAATGCCGTCCCACGTGTGTCTACATGCGTATTTTAAATAAGAACAATTACAAATTCCGCTTACATGACGTCACAATGGATGCGTATGGCTTCTTGCAATGAGGTTGGAGAATTTAACCCAGTTGGAAGCAACCTAGACCCGGCGCTAAGACAATTACGGATGAAATTAAGGTCTGCTGTCCTAGTTATAGTAAAATCTACAATAATATATGTATTACAACTTTTCAACAATAAATTCGCAATTTTTTTTAATTTTGTTTGTTTGAAATAAAAACGGGTAATAATGCACAATCACAGAAGCATATTATGTTACCGTATTGTACCTATGATGTTAAAAATCATTTGATATTCATTATCATTATACAATACCCATCCAGGTAAAATGAGAAAAAGCCGTGAAAAATATTATTGTTTGTCAGCACACTGAAAAGAAAATTAGCAATATGTGTGTTCCCCTTTCCCGTGGGATTTGATCAAAAATCGTTCTTAGCGGATGCCTACGTCTGAACATCTATCGGCTAAATTTCAGCCCGATCCATCCAATGGTTTGGGCTGTGCGTTGATAGATCACTATGTCAGTCAGTCAGTTAGTATATAGATAAATCAATGTACAAAATTATATTAATTGATTACTGCTATAAAATAAAGCATATTTGATTGAATGTTATGATTAATAATAATTCAAACATTATATTTTAATGTCACAAGAATCGATTGGAAGTCCTATAAAAGTTACACAAATATGTTATACAAATAGACTTTGATAACACCGATGTTGCAAATTCATTGATAAGAATGTATTTATATAAATAACAACTAATCATCATCTAAGTACCCCGTGATGCATCCAAGTAATAACATATAGCTAGATAATTTACAGTCTTTCTCGTGTTCAGAAATATTTTTAAGTCGAAGTTAACCAAGTATAAAAAAAACGGCGTCATTACAATAAAACTTTGCGTCCAAAGGTTGCCTGAAAGAAATCAACGAGTGATGACCGCCTTCTGTGCTATACATACTTCTTTTTATGCGTAACTACATAGTTAAAATACATATTTGTTTGCATATATTTGTATATTGGAATAAAGAGTATAAAATAACAAAATAAAAAAAATTCAGTACTGATTGGGAGCAGCAAATGTGAACTTACATTTTGTAATACGACGAAACGAATTTTTCTCCGATGGTAATATAATGCAATACTATGTGCGTAAGGCGTAAATAATACATTATTTAAAGATAACGGTTTATAAGTTGTAATGAGACAATTGAAATATAACGGAGCCTTTTCAGATTTAATGGATACATGTAAAAGATTTCTGTACTTGAAAAATCGTAAATATATAGTTTGTAACTTCGTAAATTTTCAATCATTTTTCAGTGGAGAAAAATTTTTGACATATACAGGTAAGGCAGTACTATTATTAATTAAAATATGCGTATATTATAGTATGGAAGCGCGTAAATGGAGTCGTGGGTTAGACCTTTTGCAATCCCGCTATCCTATTCCAATAGCATTACAAATGTGAAAGTTTGTACTGCAAAGGTTCGTTTCTTAATACTAATGAAGCGAACTTTTGAAATTTGGAAGGGACATATCTATTCTGTAATAAGATACTCTAGGCGAATGAGGAACTTAACATTCAGATTGATTTCTAATACCGTTCTGTACAATGACCACTTTAATAATAATATTTTCAGAGAATAAGAGTTATCTTAATATAACAGTGTTGCTAAATATATAGTTTTCTACTATTATAATAGAAATTATCAGTATTGAAGATCTTGATGAGTTACGATTTGGGTTAGCGATAAAACAATTACGATCAAGTTTTCATGAAATATCTCATTGTAATTGCACGAATATCGTGCACATATTCGGCTAATGATCTCTGTTCGCGTGCTTGTGTTTATAAATATTAGAGCCATCAGGTGCGTGAGACCTCGCTTATTCAACAAAACAAACTCTTTGGCGGCTCCGAGCGCGAACTAAATCGCCAACACATGTTAAGTAATTAATGCACGCGTCGCGTAGTCTGCAATGTCATCTCACTTCTGGTTTCCGAACGCCTTTTACCGTACATCCCTCCGATATTATAAAAGAGGCGACACCGCGCCGCGCGCCCGCAGTCCGATACGCGCTATCGAGTGAGTCACACGCTCCTCTAATGCAATAGTGGTACTTCCACGCGCTACAGAGATGGAGGGAATACCTCCTAGCCAGGGCGTGCCTGAGCCCGACGAAGGCATCGCTACCGACCGCCGTCCATCCACTGACGAAAACGCAGATCTCTCAGACACCGCTTCCGAAGCCGGCTCCGGCGGCGGCAAAGACTCCGGCTGCGAAGTCGCTCCCGACCCACAGGAACCCCCGTACAATCC
This sequence comes from Phoebis sennae, assembly GCA_001586405.1. NCBI lineage: Eukaryota > Metazoa > Arthropoda > Insecta > Lepidoptera > Pieridae > Phoebis > Phoebis sennae. Next base: position 218,671 of record LQNK01001210.1, read on the forward strand.
CCCAGATGAAGAATTAGCCAACCGTATCGCCTCCCAAGTGGAATTTTACTTCTCGGACGCCAACATCACCAAGGATGCCTTCTTGTTAAAGCACGTGCGGCGGAACAAGGAAGGATATGTATCCTTAAAGTTGATTTCTAGCTTCAAACGCGTCAAACATCTTACCAAGGATTGGCGAGTGGTTGCAGAAGCTCTAAAGAAGTCGACTAAATTAGAAATCAATGAGGCAGGAACAAAATTACGTCGGATAGATCCTCTCCCGGCTTACGATGAGACCACGCCGTCCAGGACTGTAGTTGCCGTCAGAATGCCCATAGACCGTCCCACGGTGGAAAATGTGTCAAGATTATTCGCAAGTTGTGGTGAAATCGCTTTGGTTAGGGTCTTGCGTCCCGGAAACCCGGTGCCAGCTGATGTCCGACAATTCCTGAACAAAAATCCCAGTCTGGTTAATTGTGTGTGTGCCTTGGTTGAGTTCACCGAATCAGAAGCGGCAAGAGGTGCACTAAAACTACAAAGCTCGGAGGAAGATGGAATGAAAGTGTATGAGTTGAATGGGGTTCCACGGGAACCGAAGAGGAAAACTCCAGTGCGCCGCCCGGCGCCGCGGCGACATGAATGCGAGTATTCATCTTGCTGCAGCGGGTCAGAACCGGAATTCGATTACAGATACGCTGCACCGTTTTATAGAAGGAATTCAAGTGGATTTTTCACTCCGCGTTCCCCTGAGATTCAGACGTGGGTGCCTCGAAGGCAATCAACGTGCAGCCACAGTTCTGATTCGGGAGTTTCCTTCTTCTGTGGATCCAGACGTGCGTCACAGGCTAGCACTGGCAGCGCGAGCAGCGCTGAAGGCTGGCTGGCTCGAAGACTATCGGGATGTTCGCTTTCGGGAACGGAATGCGGCGGCAGGAGGTTGTCCTGCACTCCTCGGTTCGAGCCCCGCACCCCCGTCGTCCCAGATGGCACGAGAGGGTTCCACGCCGCCACTCGCCAGCGTAGAATCTCGGACCTCGCGTTGTACTCGCGCTAGAAAGCGCCCGCCAACCGTGACACCTTTCTAATCACGATGGATAACTACCTTTCACGTTTTGCCCGCTACATAGGCTCAACAGGAAGTTATTCTCGTTCGCGTGTTAGTTTTAAGTATATTATTAATGCCTTTGTGAAGAGTTACCTACGTCGTTGTTCGACGATTGTGATCGAAGCTCATGTATATTTAAGATTAATTTTAATTTTTAATTTATTAGTATTTATTACCGCGTATTTATTGCGGATAGGACGCGCGCTGTGGACGAGTTTTTCATCCATGTATGTCAGAGTTGTGAGCACAAAACCAGACAAACAAAGTCGACATCCAAGAGATGGTAGGCTCTATTGGGAATGTAAGATGCAGGGAAATAGACCGGCGCATTTCGCAAATGGTTGCGACTAATGAATGTCTATTTACATAATACGTTGTAAAGATAAACCGGCGTGCCGTCTAAAATTGGTTTATTGGTGGCCACAAAGCGCAATGAATAACCGTCCATTAAAATAAGTCATTACTTAAGTCAGTCGCGCCATCATGATACTTTCATTTAATATTTTTTGTAATGTTATAAGTTTTGTTGTGATTTTATATGTAGTTATGTAATGGTGAGGGAAAGTCGTACCATTCGATACGAATTGCGAGTGAACGTGGCGGATGTTACACTTTCTGCTATCTACGCTTTTTTATTTATTATCTTTTTGAGGAGGGTTTTTTATGTAAATTGGCTTCAGCACAATTTGTTTCTGGTGCTTTTCGCGTGCAGCCTCCTCCCAACTATTGTAAAATAAATAAGTTTTTTGAGAGTTGTTTTTTTATTGACCTTCGTGATAGAAAGTTGGCTCTTTCGACCCACGTTCGCCTTGACTGATCTCGATGACAAACTACAGATTAAGGAGTGGTCATAAGTCATGTTCATAACTTTTTTATTGAAAGATCATTTACTTTCATGCAATAATTATCATCAAAACAATGAAATTAACTTATTACTTGCATAAATGACAAAACATTTCTTTTGCTACAATGAAACATGCAAACCTATTAAGCGATTCCCTTACTAATAAAATTTAAATTATTATTCATATAAACACTAAGAAACAATCGACATACAATAACATTTATGTTACTAGAAATAATTAAAATGAAGTTGTTGTATACTCTACAATTGAAATATTTTACCTAATAAATAAGACAATTTAAATGTAGTATTTTCAATCAGTATATAATAAAATCTATTAATGAAAATTAATATATGCAGAATGCATATAAATTGAAGTAAAATAATATTTTACGATTCATTAGGCCTGTTTTACAAATTAAATAAAGCACTTTGTATATAAAATAAACTGCATGAATTTTGCATTACACGTATGATATTATTATGATTATAAACATATATATTACAGTACTTTACAATCGAGATTTTTCTATTATTACTAATAATTAAACGGTATATTAAACTATATATTTACCTAATTATACGGTATATAACAAAGCGTTATGTTGAACATTATGATTTCGAAACATAAAGTACAATGAACTGGCAAATAATTACGTGATGTAACTGATTTACAGCCACGAAAAGTTATTACGCGATTTTATTATGTTAAATTTCTTTCTTACATACATTAGTATATCCTTTTTGTTGTTTTGATTGTACAAGGAAGAACAATAAAATATATTTTTATAATAATTGAAAGATGCGAGTTATTTTAAAAGTTAAATACACGTAAATTAATAACCTTCTACATATTTTTTGGACGTTTGTTTATATGCAATTACAATAAGAATACACACTATAAAATATTCTTGTATAAACTGTTGCTTTGTCGGTAAGATAAAGTACAGTCAGCAACAGGACTACTTATCATTATGAAGAAAACCTTCATTTGTTAAGACATTTATTTATCTCTAATTTAGGAACGTATCTAATTGTTATTCGTAATATGTAATTAATTACACTGCAGTACTTTAAGGAACAATCTTCTTCTGTTATAATATAATAATATTATTTTAATGTGTATTACGGTACATAGCACCATAACAGTTAACCACCTATTAGTAAAGCCCTAAAATTACCATCCATGAAATATAGTTATTTACTTTCAGGTCATTAATTATCTAATTAAATACAATAAGCAATTTGGTTTAATAAGTTAGGATTAAAGTTTAAAGAAATTAATAAATTAAAATTTACTTAGACCTGTTTGTTGGTAAAAAAAATCAAAATAACGACTGAAATTTTATATTAAAAAATTTAATTCAAATTTTTTATTGCTTCACCAATACATCAGATATTGCGTCGTTTACCTTCCATTGACATACAAAACAGACATTTAATTAACCGAATGCCAATATGAACATTATAGTCACATTCTATCTTTCGCTGATAACAGCTGTCACGTCTTATCAAAGTAAATTTATGGGCTTCGGTAGACATTTTTATTTGGCTAATATATTCGTGAGGTGCGTGACCTTGACATGATATCGTTTGATTAACTGCAGGTCATTAAGTGTACTCAGGGTTCTCACGAATTACCACTCAATTTTGGCTATTAGTACTTAGAATGTACTACGGTGTATGTAAGAGAAATGATTTTTCTATAGTCAAATATGTTTACATGACTGGATGTGTAGGACAAGAAAGGTATCTTGTATTGAATTCAGGAACTGTTTGTTATAGTCATTATTATTATTTTTATTGACTGTTTCTTCAATGTTGGTGGGGCCTGTCAATCTTTTTAAATACTATTTATTTTTTAATTATTCAATATAATTTTGATACTTACTTTTTGTCAAATAAACGTTTCTTTTTTCCTTTTTTTTATATTGTAAGCAGGGCGTACGTTAAACAGAAAGAGTTCAAAATATGGATGACCATAATATACTATTTTTAATTTGAATTAAATAAAAATCCCTCCCTAATAGAATAAGAAAGTAAACGTTAAATTCAGATACCGTTTTGTAGAGTTATATAGGTTAAGAGGATAGAGCGTATAGTAGGATGATATCGAAATGCAGATTAAAGTTATACTAATTAAAAATATATTTTTAAATTGTTTAAAATCAAAACCCAACCGATCTTTCATTTCAGAGTTTGTTTTGTTTTTGTTTAAGTATCAACTAAAGATTTGAGAACTTGAATTCTTTGAAATATGAGATAACAAATCACAAAATAATAACATAAATATTATCTATGATTATTTAGATTGACAAGCATTGTTTATATTATGTCTCCAAGTGTACTTGTCTGTGAAGGAGATGAATATTTTTTAAATAAATACATCTTCATATTGTAATACGCATAACTTTAAATCAACGCAAACAGACTTCGGTCAACAAACTAATAATTATTTACATATATTATTATAACTTAAACTTTATGATACATTAATTAAGGCTTTCTAAAAATATAAATAATTTTACCGCAACGAAAAGATGTTATTTGCTGGTGAAATTATTATTAAATTGAGTAAAATTTTCATGTGATTTACTGATAAATATTTGAATGATACTTTATTTTTTACGCTGATGGAAGTTAAATATGACTAGTAGTTTCAATTTGAAAAAATGAAATGCTCATATTGAAACGTCTTTTAAATTCAGATGTGAAAGATCCTTTAAAAAGTATTTTATTCAATATGGAAAGCTTAAAACAAACACAGGAAAGATCGTAGACGAAAATGATTCTTAGTGAGGAATATTGTGAGAGTCGATTTCAAGACAGAAGAGAAAAAACCAAAGATAGCCCGGATTTTCATCTTGAAACACCTTGGAGAAGTGACCGGGTTATGTCGAACTTGCACCGACTAAAACCCCTCTATGGTGCGGGGGCTTCATGAGTACGCCGAAGCATTCTTCCGCCGACCTAACACCATTTAGGATACTAACCAGTCCCTTTGAAAGCAAGTAATAAAAGTAAATTTTTACTCTTACCTTTTCATCGAAAATAAAACCTCAGTATTCTTACGTCAGACTATAGCGTGTTTATTTGCTTATAGACCATTATAAATATCGGCTTATTTCTTTATTTGTCTTAGTTTCTTGGTAAATAACGATACTTGCATTTCGAGATAATTCGCTTTCTTTTGCATAAATTCATGAAATCGGTGGGAACTACATTGAAAGCGCGTAAATTATACAAAATTATAATAATTGTTTTTTGCGTGGCTGTAGCCTAGATTCGAACGTTATTAATTTCATAATAAAATATAAGATAAGTATTTTAGTAGTTGACACTTGAAAAAATAGTAGATTTTTGTCACAAAAGCAACGAAAAATAATAACCAACCTCTTTTTTATAAAGCAAAGAAGCTTGCGTTCACATGTTGACCATAAATATATTTATTTTTGATGTAAATCGCTAACGTGATAATGGTAACCAATCTGCCTGCAATATCTGAAATATCATGTTATTTAAATATATTACTTAAAAAAAATAGGACTATTCTATGATTCTAACAATAAATATATGCATAAGATTTATAGAAATATTTATTGTTTCTTATCGTTGGGCTAATTCTAACAAGTCCAACAGATAGAGCTGAATATTAAACATTTTATTTATTCGACGACCCGTTTGGCGCAGTGGTTCAGCAATGGTCTATTGCGCTGGACGGTGTGGGTTCGATCCCCACGTCCCACGAGCAGAAAATTATGATGTGGTGAACATTATAATTTTCTATTGTCTGGGTGTTTATTTATCTATACTTTGTATGTATTTACAAAAAAAAAACAAAGTATGTTTAAGTATGTCTATCAGTTATCTAGTACCCATAGTACAAGCTTTGCTTAGTTTGGGACTAGGTGGCGTTGTGTTAAATGTCCAGGAATATTTATTTATATTCATATTTATTGTTTTAAGGATCACCAACATGACATATACTGTTAAAATGTTGCAAGTTTTGTGAAATTACAATTATAGTCTTAGCGTTGTCACAATTATAGGCAACCACTACTAAATAAAATCAATTATTAGATCGCAAAAACACAATCTGCAGCTAATACAAATAAATGTGAATATAATTAATATTTTTTTAAATTTTGACATAGCAAAATCAAATACATACTTATGTGATGAAGATGTACCTAACATACCTACATATGTGTGATCATGAAGATTGATTAATTTCTACTTTCAGTGTAAAATTAGTTACTTCTTATACTACTTAATACATCGCATTTAATTATTTAATCACTGCAATCTTTAATCACGACACGCATTCTGTGCAAGTGGAATTAACTGATCCATGTCAAATTATATAAACAGACCTTATTGTGGTTATGTAAGTTTTGGAATGTTTAATTTATGCTTTTTTTATGGCAACACTTTTGAGAGTAAGTGCCCTAAATATTTGTGACTGTTAAGCTTTTGCGAATATGTTGGTGGATATTTATAAGAAGTAGAGGATTGAGCATAAGAATTTAATGGCAGTAATGAATAAGAAAATAGAGTAGGAATATTGCGTCCAACGATGTATTATTATCAAATGCTATCAATAGCCAGGCGACGGGTTAGAACACCCCAGTCGCCACACCATATTTGCCCGTGGGTGTCGTAAGAGGCGATAGAGGGTAATTCTGCTGCATAACATCTTCAGCAATCAAAGAGAGCTGGATCAAAGGGAGCTGAGTATTCCATGACAGAGTCAAGCTCGCACCGGAGAAATTACTACCCCACAGCATTAGACCGGCGTGAATCAGTATTGCACTGTGTTTATACGGTGAGCGGGGGCTTGTATTCCCATTCCTTTCCCATCCTGTTGTTCTCTTCTCCCAATTTCTAATAATAATCCTCTACCTATCCCCTCAAAGCCAGCTTCAAGCCAGCGTGGCATCTGCGATACTTTGCTGTTGTAGGTGTTCATGGGCTGCGGTCAGTCCCTTAACATCAGGTGAACCTCATGCTCCGCTTGCCTGCTGTCACAAAAAAAGTCAGAGGTTGGTTGGTGGTTGGTCCTTCGTATTAAAATGACTCAATTCGTGCGAGACCACCACCGCATGTCTGAGTCTCGTTCTTATTCCGTTAAAAACATAGAATACTTTGATTTATTTTCATTAATATTTGAATATATTCACTACTACAGGAACAATTTGTGAATAGGAACATAATATTGATATTTAAATACAAATAATAGGGTCGAAGTAACAAAAGACTAATGAAAAATCTTCTTATTTGTAAACAACCTTTTTATTAAGGAAGCCGTATCAATTGATTACTACATTATAATATAAGATTACCTTGAAAAGTATCGTTTTTTGTAAATTTTCGAATGAATGGAAACTCCTGTATTTAATTTTTTGGCTTGTTGATTATGACCAGTTTTTTTGGAATATTATTTGAATAATTAACTTTTAAATTGATGCGAGAATTACAAACTGTAATTGTTATTTGTTAAGTTCTACTCTGTTCTGAAAGGGTTAACAATTAACATCGATTTATTTTATTTTTTATTTTTTTTAGGTAGAATAGGCAGACATTTGACCGCTACCCCACCTGATGGAAAGTGGTGGTGTGGTCGAAGATGTTATTCGTGTTTGCCCAGAAGGTGCCTTTTTACTTGTTTTTTGAATTTTTGCATGTCGTAATCAGCCGGAAAAACAGACGCAGGGAGTGAGTTCCAATTCTTAGCCTTACCTTAAATGAAGACGCAAAGCGATTTGTGTGTGTGCAGGGGACATCGACTAGGTATGGATGATACCCTGCAGTCCGTCTGGAAGTCCGATGATGGAACGGGGAAGGGGGGACAAGACTATGGAGTTCAGCAGCGCACTCTCCAAAGTGCAATCGATAGAACACGATTACATATTTAACTTATCATTATTATATCCTACAATATTAAATTAATTATTATGCACGTCTTTATCGGCAGAACATGTATGTTACTCTTGAGTCTTGATATTGTCAACCACCTTTGTACTCATGTTCAAGCAAATAAATAAAATAAATAAGGAAGATAGTATCGAGTTTTGTATGATTATGTATCCGTAGCAACTGATAAAATTAAAATTATATTTTAGATTCGAAAAAGGTGATTTGAATAATCCTTGTATATTTTAATAATTTTACAACTTATATAATGTTATACTGATGTACAATTTTCGTTTTTAGTAACCTATTTATAACTGTTTTTTGTCAATATTTTTTAGTTATATAGAAATAAAATAATTGTTAGTAATATAATGATTCCTTAGTTACCAATCTAGAATTTACTAAAAGTAAAAGAAATGTTAGAGTTTCTTTAGGAAAAATGACTTCTTATGTATGTTGTTATGGTCCTTTAGCATTGAAATGTATAGATATATTTTATGCATATAAAACACCGTGAAAAAATGTGACCCGTCACCTTTTGACAATCACTTCATAGTTGGCAAACATTAAAATCATTACAATGACATTTAAAATTATAATAAATTTATTTCAAAACATTGAAAATGTCTGTATGTACCTTTGATATGATATATTTTATGCTTTATTTTTATGTTCCTAATAGTTCGTGCATTTTCTAAACACACACGAAGGCATTTTATAGCTTTCATTTGTCACCAAGCCAACATTGCTATGCAAAGTCCTGTCAACAATTGTGAGAGTAGGATATACATGTCTCAAAATTAGCGTGATAGTAACATAATATCGATAGTTATATAATATCATTGATTGAAATAAAATCTCAACAAATGCAAATGACGTTCTTGTTAGTAAGTGAGAATGATTGATTATCATCTTTAGGGTCAAATACCATCTTTTGTGTTGGGTTCACGGATCTGTTAAGGTCGCGCGGAAGTGCATAGCAAATAACTTGCATTTATCATCATTTATTAGTGTCATATTTATAATGTTTTTGTTTTTATCGTTTTTATTTCTGTATCTTAGAGCTATGGCTTGTAATATCTCTATTAATATTACAAACGTGAAAGTAATTGTCTGTTTCTTCTTCAAACGGTCTGGATGAAATATTGTTCAAAAATTGTTTTAGGTCCGAGATATAAGACTTTTTTACTAGAAATCCGACAGGTTTATTGTTCCACACAGAAAAAACAATTATACATCAACATATACAAAAATACCCATAGCGGGGACAAAAAGAGATCGTCTCAGCTATGCTATTCGAGATCATCGAAATGATGCACTACTTTTAGTGGGTGAAACCACGAGGCACAGCTATACAGGTAATAGAAATTTTCTTGTAATATTTAATAGGTTGAAGATATTTTCAAGGCTTAGTTTAAAATTAAGTTAAATTGACTGAACATTGTCTGTTCCACTTATGATGAAAAATTGTATCTGGTGAGCTTAAAATTACCTTTATGATGTAAGCATGTTATTCTTTTTTTGTAAACAAATCGCTGATAGATTTTTAAAACAATAAAATAAAATATAATAAAACTTTATCGTCCACCAAATAACACAAACAAAATAAAACAGTCAAAACTTAAAACTAATTGGTTTTGTGAGGGACAAAAAGGAGTCGTCTCAGCTAGTGCTGTCCGAGAACGGCGTCTCAAACAGCGCTGATTTTCGGACGCTCCTTGCTCCCTAGGATGGTATGCGGGAGAGAGTTCTAGTTCGTCCTTTTCCTAATTGACCTCTACATATACAGGAAAAAAAATCTTAAAAATCTAAAAAATGTAACAGAAAAAAAATAGTGTCTTAACAATATATCTTTACTAGCGACCCGCCCCGGCTTCGCACGGGTTTAATGGATGATATTATACATAAGAACCTTCCTCATGAGTTACTCTATCTATTAAAAAAAACCGCATCAAAATCCGTTGCGTAGTTTTAAATATTTGAGCGTTCATAGGGACATACAACATGACACATGACAGAAAAAGCGACTTTGTTTTATACTATGTAGTGATATAAGAATTATTTTAGGTTTTAACTCTCATATTTTCGACATCCTTTTTCTTTTTACCCTTTATTGCACTTTAATATTATTGCATTGTTAATAATTTACTTTATTTAGATATCAGAGTCAGGAGCGGTCACGGCTAGGTCACGGACGCGCGGAGGTCGACCGATTCGCGGAGGAAGTGTCGCTTGACGCTTGTTGCATTTTAATTTTGAGATTTATTCGGTCATTTCTGTCTGACTTTTGTATTATATTATCTGTGGTATAGCAGTATTTGTTTAAAGGTGGAGGTTGGTTTTTGTATTGAGTGGCTGTATGATTGACGAAAATATAGTATTTTATAAATAGGAATTTTAGAAAATTCCATTAAAATTGTACATTCATAATTTATGTCTTCTTATGCTCTACTGGTTGATTTAATTCAAATAATTAAAAGGATAATGTTTCTGAAGACCTACTTTCAAATTTACCGGATGTAAGACAGACAGATATAGATAGCGATTTTAAAATATGACTACATTTAAGTACAAATCTTACTTAACAATAATAATAATCTAAATTTGTTTTACAACTATCAAGCGTATTTTTTAAAAAAGTTATTAGGAGAATATTATAATATTATTAACGAAATACAATATCAACCATCAATCTTTCTTTTGCTCGACAAACAGGTGATCGTCATTTTTAAACCAACTTTAAAAAAGGAGGTTATCAATTCGACCATTTTTTTACACAGTTCATTCTTATGTGGTTTTCGAATGGAAAATATTACGCATTTTAAAAAGGCAATGATAGAAACTTTTTGATGAACATCTGCTTAGAGTTGAAAAGAATTTTGTGACTTTCTTTAATATTGATTTTTTAACCTCACTAACATTAAGTTAAAATGGATATTCGTCCTTATTGTGATAGAATATGACCATTTTGATAGGACTCGCAATTATAGTGCATCCTACTGATAATAATAAAACTTTGGTATAATATAAAAACTTAATCGAGGCAACTTACTTGATTTTTCTTGTAATCGAATGAAATTAAATATTTAAAAATGAATATGTCCTTAGTGTTGACATTTAAAGACAAAGTGAAGAGGATTTTAAAACGGATTTACTAAAATAAGTGTAATAAAATGGAATATATTAAAACGGATAATTTCATAGATAGCAAAAACGAATTGTTATTTTATGTCTGTTACGCACACGCATTTTAAATTTTAATGTTCAATATCTTTTGGCGGTAAAACTGAAAGATTAAAAGAGTGGAAGGGAGGCCTTTGGTCAGCAGTGGGATACTACAGGCTCAAAATAAATTAAAAATTCTTTGAAAATAACATTGTTTATTCATTCATTCGTTTAATTATTAATTTTGTGTGTACTTTGACTTTAAATTGGATCATCGTACTGAAATTTTATCATGGGCTTTTTTTGTAATTGCAACGAGTATTTAACTTTTGATTAAAATCGGTCCATTTGTTAATGAAGAAGAAAAAATATGGATAAATTAAGAAAATTAAGGGACGTACTTGTAAAGTCGTGTGAATAAGTCGGTTCTAAAATATATTTTACAATGATCATTACTGTACGTAATTTATTTATAAAAATTACATTTCTTCATATATGCCGTCACGCACCTAGTTGTAAAGGAACCTAAATACAAGCTACTATAGTTTGGGAACGAAATCTATGATTAAGTAGTAATAAATAAATAAACAAAATTAACCTTAATACGTGTGCCTTGCACACCTAATTTTCACAGCACCTCAGAAGGAAATTCCTCTTTGCCCAATCGATAATATTAGAAATCTATAAAAGTTATGTAGCTTCCTGCTTGTTACAGACGTTTTCCTTGCTTGTGACCCTCAATTTTTTCCTCAGACTTCGCGATTCGGGGTGAGCATACTAATGTTTACATTTTAAATGTCTGACGCACGTATATTAGCGTTTAATTTTACACTTGTACAAAAAATACAATTTTAATTTTCGCAATTAATTTCCGCTTGAGCTAAAGGTTTTCTTTTTTTATAACGTGCATAACAAAGATCAGTAATAATATTTACAAATTAGATAATTCAGTTTAATTCAATTCTTTGAATTAATGGCAGTGCTGGGTTGTCACAATTTTGGCAATGTCCCGTTGTGAATAGACATTGAAAATTTTAGTTTTTTTTTCTTCGCCACTAGCAACTGGCACATTGTGCATTCTGTCATTATCAAATTTAAAAAAAATAGTAATAACTTATTTTTAATCTTTTTGAATTATGTTCCAGAATTCTATTTTTAAATTTTATTACGATTCTGTAACAGCTATACAGTCATAATGTCAACATATGTGTTTGTTATTAAATTAATGGCCTTAAATAAAACCAATAAATAAATAAAATGAGAATCGATTTGTGATTGTGTTTATATAACAGATATTTATAACATGCCACTTACATAACGGTTCAACGTTCTTTTTCTTTGTTGTAATGCTATTTTATTAGCGATTTAAGGCGAAGTTTTTGGTTAATTAAAATTGATAAGAAGAAGCAAGAATTGACAAAAGCTGAAAAAGATATTATTTCTACATAAAATGTTTAGGAATTTCCTAAGTTCATAATTGAAGTGTGGATTATAACTAATAATTTAACGTTACGTACTAATGCTTACAAAGTGAATCGAATCAAATATACAAAATTACATACCATTACTTAACAAATCAATACATAATAAACATATTTTAACGATTTCATTTTATTGACTCCGCTTTAATTTGAATATAAATCACTTTCATATTACAATAAATTCAGTTAATATTACATTCGCCTTAAGTACAAAAGATTGGGTGTTTGAAATACCTGACTTTCACCATCAGTCAGATGGTGATCTACCTACTTACGGTAATTATAAGTAAAACAAGAACAATAATGAAATAAGACGTTAATTGAAGCTAGATGAATTAATTATCATTGCATTATTTGTATTTTAATCTATGTTTATAAAGGGCAACGGTTTTACAAGTATTTGTTTGTGTATGATAAAGAAAACGACTACCTATATCAATCTAGACAAGATACTTACAAATTCCGTATATAATATGAGCTACTTTTGTGTTACTTCCTTACTATCCTTAATAGCTCCCCTGACTGATTTCGGCCATGGTGGCCAATTTTAAGACAGGCTAGACTGCTGCGCAGGAGATATTATAGTGCACAAGTGTACGCGTGAACACAGATGCACTCTCTATTCCTTTACTCTCATAACCCGATGGCACGGCAGACCGACACGACCGGAGAGATATCAGGCGCAGGACCGAAGCCTTTACCACAGATAATATAATACTATACTAGTACCTTTACGTAATCTCCGAGGCACGGGGATGTACGGGGCTGTTCCAACACCGCCAAGATTTCTTTGTCACAAAATTCCCAAAAAACATTTTAATTTTTCGGCCCCACCCGGGTTTCGAAACTGAGACCCCTCGATCTGTAGTCAAAAATGAAAAACAATGATGCTTAATATAAATCTAGTACATAGATTGTTTGAGACCCGAGAAACGACATAGGATAGCTTTTATCCAGGATATCCCATGGGAACGGAGATATACGCGGGTGAAACCGCCGCACACAGCTGGCATTTAATATTCGCAAAAAATGTTTCCATATTAAAAAATTAAACTTCGGTCAGTGGATACCAAATTCATGTTTTATCTAAATAGACATTAATAAAGATTATAATATATATATCTGCTACATCCGAATCCGTTTAACGTTTTACTTGATTGAGTAATACGAACGTCGACACAAAATATGAAAGTAGGATTTATATTATTTACTTCTATCCTTTTTAGGTTTTGAAATTGTTCATTTAATTAATAAATCAAAGCCCAATTGCTTAATCTACACTAATATTAAAAAGAAAACTTTGTTTGTTTGTTTGGTTGTAAATTGTAATGAATAGGCTCAAAAACTATTGGACTGATAAAACACAACTCTTACCATGAAAGCTACATTATCCACGAATAACAATATAGGCTGTATTTTATAGGCTACATATATAACATTATGCTACGGGGGCGAAACCGAGCGAATCAGCTAGTTATGCATACATACATACAAACGGGTATGATTAAACATGCGATGAGCCCAAAACGTTTCATATTTTCGTCTCTATTTAATGTGAGAGTTCTTAAAATTATTACAGATATCGTAATAATTTTCGATAATATAAGTTACAATAATTGCTTCAAAAGTAAAGAGCCTTTTAAATCGCTTTCGCCTTCATATTTTTTCCTATAAATGTCTATCGCTGTATAGAAGAAATCTAAAGCCCCATCTACACATCGGCAGACACATACGTGGACGTCATCTGACGATAGCGGATGCACCGGCAGACGTAAATTACCTACTACAGACATCCGTAGGATCTACGCCCTACGGGTGGACATAACTATCTATGTTCTTCTTAATTTAACATAGATAATATAACGATGGTTATAGTATTTAAAATGGTTTATAATGAAAAAAGGTCAGTAACAAAACATAAGTTGGAACTAAGAAAAAAAAATAAATGTGTTATTTTACTTTGAGTATAAAAATTAACGTAAATATTAAAAATTGTATTTTTAAGTATGGACATGGCTGATCATTATTCTTAAAAATTTCAAACAAGTTTATTGTTATTTAAGAAATTTCAAATAATAAAGATCCCTAAAAAATATTTATTTTAATAAATGGAAGTATGGTACTTAATTTAATACGTTCAAACTCTTCAGACAAATATAATTATGAACAGAAACACAGATATATGATAGATATATGCATCTTTATATCGACAATAACCTTATCAATTGTTTGTTTTGCTGCGTTAGACGCATGCAATTAGCATCGATGTCTCCATGCGGTTACTGCATGCAATATGATGCAGCATAGGAAAAGTTTACACTTAGTGATAATATTATTACGATACGTTTTATAAACAATTTATGCAAATCATCAACGTAATTTTACAAGCATGTACTTTAATATAAAAACATCTTGGTTGATTACAGTTTATTAAATAATTGTAGACATGACTATTTAATAGAAATAAGTAAATAAGATGTATTTTATGATTGAATTAAAGAGCCATCTATTGTTCGATAGTAACATTAATAAAAAAGTAGTTTCTGCTATTTGACAATAGATGTCGGTAAACAAACCATAGACATTTATGTTACAAATATTTCAATAAATATGAATTTTATTTAGTTGTAATAAAGTTTTGTTTTTAATTTATATATATTTAATAAATACGTTGCTAATTTTATATTTTACTTATAAACTATAATTATATTAAATGATGTGGTAACACGGCTATCATCTTTAGTTTATGTCGCAGCCGCTGAATGACAGCTGTACTGTGTTAGAAAAATTGGAAATTATGAAGTAGATTTATTTCTAAATTAGTGAGTTTAAATGACAGCAGGAAAAGAAACAATGGGGTAAGTTAATTGTTCATTAGATTATCTACAAGTGTATGATCTATCATAACGTCAAATTATTGAGAAAATTGGGAAAAACTCATCTCCCTGATCCTAGATATTTTTAGGGAGGGGATGCAATTTACCAATGCAAAGGGATATTTTAGGGCTTTTCTTTTTAATTCACGAAAAAGTTTTCTGACTGTTAACTTGTAGACTATTTGAGTACGTAAAAAAAAAGTTTATTTAAATTTTTGCGCAAATATCTTTCGCAAGCCGCAATTCATACGAATGATTGCACTTTTGCATTGATTGTGTCCGATTGAACGCTCCTACCTCGGTAATAAGGACGAGGGTGCGAGCTCACTCGGCTATTTATAATTCTCTTTTATACTCGGAAAGTTACAAGAACAGAGAGCAAATTATAGCAATTATTCACTGTTGCTCATTTAGAACAGTAACAATTGGAGTATAAACAATTTGAATAAACACTTTTTTCTCATATATTTTTGAGCAATCAGAGACCATACCTTAAGAATGGTATTCTGCTCAAAAATCACTTGTATGGGAAGTGTAAGCAATTCCCCTTTTAATATGAATTTCTATTTTCTCCAAATATTCTTCCTAAATTAACACCTAATAATTTAATATAAATCATAGGTGACATACAATAATTGATTTGATTTCTATAGACTTATCTATAAAAAATGTTATTTTATCCATTGTTTGGCTGTTTCGAAAGTGTATTTAATATGATAATGTAAGATTGAAATATGAATTATTAATATGCATGTGTGCTGGTACATTACTAAGAATAAAATTTTAATAATGATTATTTCTTATTGGTCTTGGAGAGTTCCGATTTGTCTGAGACTGAACAAATGAAGATCATATAAATTATTATTTTTATGAAGAATGGCATTAATTGCCAACCCTATTTTGATTCTATATCTTATATTATTCATCTTATAGCATTGTTACTAACCTCATTAGAGACATTGAAGGGAATGCAGGCCTAAGATGCAAGTTTGCTAAGTGTAGATCTACAGGTCTTAAGTTGTGTCTTACCCCACATGTGAACAACTGTTTATAAAATATGTAACTATATTTAAATTACGTGAATAATTTTTTTTTTATATTGTTCATTGAATGAATAAGAGAAATGAGAAGAAAATACCTTTGTTTCCAAATTTACTTAAAACACATAATAGTAATCAATACATGCTGACTTATAACTAGCTGTACTGCACACTTTTGCTCCCATATATAGCCTATATTGCTCAGTGAAAATGTAGCTTTCTAATGGTGAAAGAATTTTTGAAATCGGTCCTGAAATTATTGTGTTAATATTGATATAAACAAACATACAATGTGTTTTATCTATGGTTAAATAAATCTTATATGGTGTTGATGTTAAAATTGTTTGCCACTAAGTTACTTTTAAAATATTACAAGATATCTAGAGATAGTTTAACTATATCATAACATAGTAAACCAATACTTGTTGTTGTGGTATCAGTTATCTACAGATCAGTCAACATTCTTATGTGTTGTAATATGACATTTTGACAGCTTTATCTTATAAACATGAGATATAGATGAATCTTGTGGGACCTAAGAATTGAATATCTAATATAATCGAATATATAATATATAATATTGATTGTATAATTAAACTTACTTGTGGTGTCTTTGCAAACTAGATATTGAAAGATTTTAATAAATAGTTGTTTATTGATTAGTAACAATAATAATAATTTATTTATTTGTTTTAGCATGAAAGGCTCATTTGTTAGTTTCTTACAGACTAAAAAAACTAGATATTTGTAAAATTGCCTTTTAAGTTGAAGCTTAATTGTTTTTTAATGAGTATCTTAATAGATCCATAATCCTACTTTCGTAAATTCATCGATTGTGTAAACCTTATCCCTTAAATTCAATCTGAATAATTTAATGATTTATAAAAGACTAGCTTTCCGCCCGCGGCTTCGCACGCGTGGCCTACTAATTTCTGTAGTTTAGAGCCGCCCAACGAAAGTTTAAAAAAATTACGGTCGCAGGATCGCTGATATATTTGCATGTCTATAGTTTTTTTTTTATAATTTTCTATGGAAATAGGTTTGAAAAATCCTCACAGTGCGCGCGCCTCTTCGCCCGCGAAGCCGCGGGCTGAGAGTTAGTTATTTCTTGAAGGTTTTTGAGAATTTATTGAGTGTTTTAACGACTTAATCTATACGTTAAGAGTATAAAAATACATGTCCGCAACTCAACCAAAATCTCACATT
>LQNK01001212.1:0-38521 GCA_001586405.1 Phoebis sennae
CATTATTACTAATAATATTAGTGATCTCGCGAAGCCATTTGGCCTATGGCGGGCTCTTAAGACCAGGAGAATGACATGACGGGCTATATACGCGGGCGAAACCGCGGGGCACAGCTAGTTTTTCATACACGCAAGCGACACCTTTACATCGTATTAGTATTTTTGACAGTAACGTTATCAAGAGTGGACTCACGCTATATATGGACATAATGGATATTAAAAATTGATCGTTTTTCATAGGATGCACTGTATATTATCAATTAATTTAATTTTAACTGTGTTTTACATTTATAGCATTAAAATAATGCATTCCTATCAAACAGCTGGACCGGTCTAACCATGTCTGTGACGTCAAAGCCAGACCCATATATGGAAGTTGTGGATTTTAAGCATGGAATATTTTTCATACATGTAAAGGATATACACGCAAGCGACACCTTAACATTCCTATGCTAAATCATATTTTAATTGTATCTTTTGACAGTAACGTTATCAAGGAACTCACGCCATATATGGGCATCGTGGATTTTAAAAATGGATCGTTTTTCATAGGACATATTTTCACACACGCAAGCGACAACTTTACATACCATGTATGGTATATTATATTTTTATTATTATAATTTTAAGTGTGTTTTAGTTTTAAATCATTAAAATAATGGAATTATAATATGCGTTCCTATCAAATAGCTGGACCGGTTTCAGCCCGGGCGTGACTGCGACGTCATCAAGGCCGGAGGAGACAGCTCGAGCTATGCCATATATGGGCATTATTCATTTTAAATATGGAACTTTTCTTATACATGTATATTTATATTATACATTTTATATTATACATGTAGAATATACGTGTATGTATACACACAAACGACGACGACGTTCTGCATGTTTTTCAGGCATTTTTTATTAGATTTATATCATAATAAGTAATATTATATTTAAATAAAGGAGTTGTATGAATTTCAATATAAAATTATCGATAAATGATTTTGACGAAATATAAAAATCAATATTTTATGAGTACATACAGGTTTTATAGTAATTGTAATATTTTTAATATATATTCAAAATAATCTTAAATCGCATTTAATTACCTGTTTATGACGGTCTCTACTCCACCTTACCACAATAAAGATAAAATCAGCTTCTTACCTGAAAGAGGAAATAAATACATCATTAATATGCATGTTGGACAAAAAATCACAGATCGAAATGTACGATACATTTAGATAATATAAAATACCAATATGAAAAAACTATATGCATTTGTTTGCGTTTTGCTTTAAAAAACTTAAATCTGTTATGAATACATTAAATTTTATAGTATTTTCATGGGTTTGTTGTAACGCGAGTACTCTCCAATATTCAATTTTATTAACATAAAGTTTTTAAATGTAGGTATTACCTATTTATAAGTTCAACATATAATCATTATAATTATTTCTACATCGAAACGTCAAAACTTACCACCAAGTGATATTTGAGTCTAAAAGCGTCCTTTTCCTAACTCTCACAATCCCATCGGACACACCCGGAAAGAATTAACATGACTTTCAGATCTAAAGTAGAAAACAATCGTACTTCAGCTTCGATAAGTATTACAAAATTCCCCTAATCGATTCACAAGTTCGTTCGAGCACGTGGAGTGACGTCACTGCATCTCAAAACTATATGAATGGCTATCACACCCACGCACTGGCCACAGTACCGAGGTCAAGATTTAGTCAATAAAACGCTTGCATAATATAAACCTCTTACCTCCCATATTGGCTTATATACTTATGGACTACGCCCGCGACTTTCGTGTTAGTCGAGCTCAAAGTACTGTGTTAGAAAAGTTAACTATTATTCAACTCCATCGAAATCTATTAAACTGTCTAAGTGATTAAGTTATGGACATGCAAAATTAAATAAGTATTTAAAATATCATGTTATTTTAACCATGCTTAACAACCATGCGTAACAAGGTTTTACCTTGTTACAACACTTATAAATCCCATTTTCTTATGATTTAATCCATCTTTCTTAAGTTTCCTTATACAAACCTGTACAAACTTATATTAGGGCCGTTTTCAATATTCTATAAATCCCTTGTTTGCTAACTAAAGCTGGACAAATCTATCTATTTGCACTTACTTTTCAAAATCCTATCGACGGCTAGGCTTTGCTATGATATGTGTCTGTCTAACGTCATATAATCTGACATAACAATCTATTCATAATCTATGATACATTATTGAAAACGGCCGTTAGAATAAAACCTATCCATAATCTTGAAAAAATTCAAATCAAATCAGAGCTAAGACTAGAGAGAATAACATATATCAATTCTATATAAATACGAAAATATAAATAAATAACTGTACAATAGTTGACACACTTCACATGGTGCAGTACTCGAATATAATATCTTTGACCGTTGAGAATCGAACCCACGTCCATTAGGCGGCGTTCACACTCAATTAATTACATTCACCACGGAACACTCGTTCGGTGTCTTTGATACATGACCACTTACATTTATCATTTTTTAGAGTTCGGTAACTAATAAGTACATAAAGAGTGTTGCTTATGTACTTTTTACATGATAAAGTATGGTATACTCAAACACTTGTACTGGAACAAGTTAATAGAAACAATATAGTGGAATTGAAAGTATAAAAATGTGTTTGTCTTTATATTTTTATATAACAGTTAATAGAACTCGATTACGTATACGTTCAAAATCGTATCTAGATGTAATTTAAACTCGTCTTTGTTTGACTTCATAAATTAAATAGAGACAGAAGCAAAGATTAATAATACGCAGTATATTTATTCTGAGTAGAAGGCCACAGCTATATAAAAAGGTAATAACCTTATTTTTGGCTACAATTTATTTATTTTAATTATAATAGTATTAAGTATTGATATGTCACATTATTACTAAGTCTTAAATTAGTTATAGTATTATTTAGTATTTATATACCTAATTTAGAGCCTCTAGTAATTTCAAGAATAAAAAATACAATTTGTTTGTATACGGAACGTCAACGAACGCGATTCACACTTGACCCCCGTTGGCTGTTTGTCTCTAGCCGATAACTCATCGGGTTGACGCAACCTCACATATGGTTGCTCACAATAACACTAAATAACACGAAATATTACTAGTATGGTCAAATAAACTAAATAGGAAATCTTATAGTGTGTGACAACTTTGAAGACGATTAATAATAGGAATAAAAACTATGTGACAAACATTTTTTTCTATTCATAGTGAGTATATGTATAGTTTTGAAGTGTTTGTAACCTCCTTTCGTTGGCATTTACGTATTGTCTATTTACCCATCCTTTATGCTATTCCGACAACATTTTATATGTATTGTATAATGATTAACGTTAGGATGGTTTTGAACTTTAATAGTTAAACTCTCACATACAAATTTTCAATTGATGCTTAGTTTGAGAGATGCTATAATACAATGCTGTTCTATTCAACCTTGATAATAGCAGTTGTTTCAATATTTGCATATCAATGATCAACATCACTTTTTACACGGTATACATGTCGCAGTAACATAGATAAAGCCGTAACATAGTCATATCCCTAGGGATATAATTATATGCCGGAACATAGTTATACGAAAGCGATTCATTACTATCTTACTAGGAGTATAGTTATAAAACGGTCCAAGTTTAGTGATATACTTATATTACTAGATTTCGTTTAGTGAAATAGAAATCTACCATAGAATTAAATAAAAATTGGTATAATAAATTTGTTTCATCTTCATCCAAAAATCTACTTATGTATTCTGCAGTTAGTTACAATACTTTGTGACATTAACACGTAATTACACGTATTAGTAATTTCAATTATAATTAAAATTACCATGTTTTGGAATTCAAACATTAACAATGCAATTAAACCTAATGAAATATTAAAAATCTTTTAAAACTAATCAACAGTTTTGAGATAACTTTATTTCTTATATTTATTAAGTTGAAATCTTTGTTTCTTTGTTAGTAATTTCAAATTTTTGTTCAAACAAGAAGCAGAATCATGACATCTAGAGTTTCGTAGCACTGAATGCTTCTTACAGGCACATCTTTTAGTCTGCTAATAGTGTTTTAGTGTTCTGACACTGTGAACATTCGATTTTTACAGGAACGCTGCACACTCCGAAAGCTATTTCACTAAACTTAATCTAGTAATATAAGTATATCACTAAACTTGGACCGTTTTATAACTATATTCCTAGTAAGATAGTAATGAATCGCTTTCGTATAACTATGTTCCGGCATATAATCATATCCCTAGGGATATGACTATGTTACGGCTTTATCTATCTTACTGCGACATACACATACGGACATCCACAATATTACCTGTACAGAAGAGCGCGGTGAGACAGGCGACGTGGGCGTTTTGCTGGCCGCCGGCTCCGCCCTCGCTTCAGCCAACACCCTGTGCTCATGTTTCGTGCCCACAACGGACCGCTTCACCTGCTCCATCCTCGCTTGAATCGCCTTCCTCGACATCACTTTAGTTTTCTCGTCTTTCGTTCCACCATCCGCCAATTTCCTCATCAATCTCGCTGTAGCAGCTACCGAATGCTGCTGCGTATCAGAATTCGTTCGAGCCAACCTCGTGGCCGGTCGAGGAGCAGGCGCAGTCGCACCTGTACTGCTCCGCGTCGTTTCATTTCTATTGAACGGTACGACGTCATGTTCTGTGTCAGAATCAGCCGGTAAGTACCCTCCACCGCCAACCGAAGACACGCCAGTACGCAAAAGATTCTCGTGTTCAGCGTAACGCACTCTCTCGTCTACCTCTACGGTCCCGTTTTGTGCTCTTTCAAGACCGCGCTCCATTTCACCGATCTGTCTCTCCAATTTGCGGAGAACATCATCTGAAGGCGGCGTGGGACCTGTCTCATCTGGTTCAGCTTGAAAGGATTTGAGGTGTATCGGGTGTGCTCTATTGAGTTCTAATCGTTTCGGGGCTATTCCTGTAGACGTCACTTCGTATTGCGCCCGCTGCGGTTGCGGGGTGCGCTCCAACATGGCTAAAGACACTGGGGAGGGCGGAGGAGCTCCATTAACAGCCGCCTGCCCTTCAGGCGCCGGCGACACCCTCGGAGCTCGAAAGCTCTTCCTCATAAAGTCCTCTCGAGTCAACTTTCGCTCCATATCAGTGTACCATTATAACACTACAGTTCAATATAGATAACTATCATCACTGTTCACACAACGCGCACCTAAAAACGAACACGATTTATGTAATAATTCAAGGTCATTGCTATCGATACGATTGGCTATCAGAAACGTGCCCGGCGTTCATTAATTGATAGATATCCTAACGATCGATACGAAAACAAAACTCATTTAGAACACAACAATTGGTAACCGTGGTATCAGAAACCACGGCGAGCGGCTGACGTCATACGAGACTAATACATCAAAATTCTGTTGACGCACAACTTTATACTATTCGGGTAGCATTGTATATGCGATATCTAATCAATAGCAGCTCATTAACTATTCAGCGACAATTGGCTTGCTCTGCAGCCAACGAGCAATTATATGATAATAATTGTTAGAACGTAATTGAATAAAACTACCTGCTACAGTGCATTTCGTATCAGAAACAAGATAATCAGATCAGAGAGGAGGCAAAAAATAAACAAAAGAATAAACTAACGATTGGAGCGTAATGAGAGGTAATTCGATAAGAATCGAGTCTGGGGAATCAAATGTTAGGTAAAAACAAAGAGTCAATACAACGCGCGGCCGTAAGCTAAATCAATACGTCATACATAAGTAATACTGTTAGTAGATTTCTATTCTAAGACAACAGAATAACAAATTGAATACCAACAGTAAATGAACATATGAAATTTTATAAACGGAGACAATTTCCTAGTCGAAAAGCAAAAATATGGCCAAATATGTGACTAATAGCTATCACGACCTTGGCATTAGAATCGTTTGAAACGATAAACATCAATACATTAAAGAACGCGAAGACTTCAATTTTGAAAGTGAACAATCAAAAGAGATTCCATTGGCGCCGTGTGCAAGCGAGATACCAGCATCCGGACATCTGTAAAGAAAGAGACAGGA
This sequence comes from Phoebis sennae, assembly GCA_001586405.1. NCBI lineage: Eukaryota > Metazoa > Arthropoda > Insecta > Lepidoptera > Pieridae > Phoebis > Phoebis sennae. Next base: position 6,109 of record LQNK01001212.1, read on the forward strand.
AATAGTTAGTAAAGAGGATCCGACCAATCACCACGTCCCCAGAACAGTTGCACACAAAGCCGTCGAACCTGTAATAGACAAACCAACACCGAGACACTTGAGTCAATAGGACGAACACGAGACAATAAGCGACACAAAACAATGTTCCAATACGCTTCAGACATTTTCGTATGTTAATTTTAAATTGTTATAGTATTAGATATCGTGTACTTGAATAATAATGAAAATGTCTCTTAGGAGTATAAATAAATATTCATAATTTCCTTGAATGTAATTGTTTTTAATTTTAAGAATCGAATGTAAGTACTTTTGTTTTTTACGTATTCACAATTTAAATAATATTTCTAAGTACCATTGTTATGTTTAAATGAGAAGAAAAACCTATTAGCATATTTATTGAAAACCAAACTAAAGAAGACTTACTTGGTAAAACATTTTTAAAGCAAAATCATTTATATCATTGTTTTCAATCAGAGATACGCGGTCTTATCATTTCCCTAAAATAGATTATGATATAGGTGATATAAATGAGGCATGTATGCGAGATATGAAAAATCGATGTAATAGTACTAAAGGTTAGAATGTACTCGTATAATCTTAGTCATTACTAAAAACTTTGGGTAAAATATCATACAGAAGATGACTTGAAAAAGTAAGTCATTCCATGTCAAGTCTTGATTCACAATATTGGAAACAAAAAATACTTTTATGTATAAGTATTATTACTAAGAATTGATGCAACATTACGAATGTTAAAGTACGGGCGCCTTTTTAAGATCAAATTACATTAATCTGGTGCAAAAATGCACAAGTCTAATAACAAGGTGGTCAATTTAGTTAAAATAAAATTACATATTTTTCTAATACTTCTCATGTATTTTTAAGAAAAACTCAGTCACTTTTATACTAAAAGATAAATTGGTGTACATCGACATCTGCCTTCCCCAATGGTAGACACGACAGATGAACGTTTGGAACAGGTATTCAGGTTCGAGACCTTGAAACGACAGGTGGTAAACATGCGGACTGAGTCACGAATTTGTCAATATTGCACCACAAAACTATTGGACAGAAAACTTCTATCATCATTAGAAACTGCATATTCTTTCTGTCACAAAGGCTATATAACATTATGCTACGGGAGCGAAACCGTACGGATCAGGTAGTTTATGGATGTCAAATTTTATTTCGATTCTAATTATGTTTATCTTATTCTTATTGAACGATACAATCTACAACCTTTAATGACATTTTTCCGCTTAGCAACACCTGATACAATATTACATCTAAAGATCTTTTTGCATTTATATTACACACTGACATTGACGTATACATGTCACACAGTCATTTCAAAAAGTGACCCACAATTTTATCTATGACTTACTAGTTGTTCCACGCGGCTTCGCTCCCTAAGCATAATGCTATATAGCATAATAACTCTGCAAAGATACATGAATCCAGTTGATTTTTTGTGTATAATACAAGTATAGTTAAGCAATTCTTTTATACTTCAGAAACCAATTCATAAACGGTTTCTTTCACCGCTCTAACCAAAACAAACGCCATCCTCTAAATATAGACCTTCTCACGTGCTCCATTATTTTCGGAACCGTTCGCGATAATTACCTTCTATTTATAATCATTATAGTTTAATCTGTTCGCGTGACTTGCGCGCGGAAATCGTCAAATCCGATTTCTTATTTCGTGAGGTCAGTGGGACATTGCTCAATTTTATTTCCTCTCTTTACCAATGCCAAGGTAATTCGTGTGAAATATTGTTATTTTTGTGTTAATTAAATATTCTTTTCTACTATATTTTGTAGTGTTTTTTTAATTCAAAAGAAAATTTTCTTTTAATCCTCTACATATATATGCCAAAAATGTAAAAGAGAATAGTTATTTCAAACAAATCTATCCATTTGCACCTACTTTGATTTCAATATCCTTCCAACGAATAGTCCGTGCTAACAATCTATCCATTCGTCTATTGATACATTATTGAAAAAGGCCGTAACTGAATGACTTGAATAACTGCCGAACCTACAATTACGCATGACCAATCAATGTTTCGATTAGTTTTACTATTTAATACCTCCAAAAAGTAATAAAACATATTACGTAAATACATTTATAACTAAATAGAATGTGTTACTATAAACAAAGTAATACACAATAATTCAGCAAAGTACAACAGAACCGGCACTAAAACAACTTTGATAACCTCACGCTCGTCTCATATTCCACTTAAAGTAGCCAATGGTAACCCAAGCCTTCCGTGCCGTAGAAAATGGTGCAATTCCACCGGCACACTATTATAAACCTTATTACTTGCAGTTATAATCTCTTTTCCATTGAAGAGTCGTAGACCGCAGGTATCCGCCGTGGTACCGGAGTCTGTTTGCATGAAATCGTAAAGAGAAAAATTAATGTGTTCGATGTGATTACTGTATACTCTATCAATGCTTAAACAGCTATCCCTTTCTCCTTTCATGAGAGTAAAAGTGACAACATGACATTTATAAACTCCCTAAAGTTCAGTATTTTTTGTTTATGAATATAATTCGAACCAATAATTTATAAAGAAAAGTATGTATGTAAAATGATGCCGCAACTGTTTGGTTCAAGTTCATGGCTTGAATTACGTGTTATGAGTTGATGAATTTAGCGTTTAATGGGATTGACACACTCAGCGAGTAAAGGCGCCTTTAAACATAAATATAAAAACATATAATTCCATTTTTAGCACGGATTATAACTCAACTACTCAAAGAAATATCGACCTAAACACTTCAATCATAAGATATAAATTCACATATCAATAGATTAGGTGACATTAAGAATTATCACGTTGGTGAATATGTACATAGCGATGGCATTAAATATTGACACAAATGTTCCAACCTGTTACCGTTAAGCAGATTTCAGCGCGGAATTGTGTTCAATTCCGCTGTGGAGGCAAGGCAAACCACTTTCAAATTCAAACTAACGGAACAAATTGTTCGCTGGTGCTCTATTTTAATACTTTGGATCTTTAAGTTTTAAAAATTGCATCAGATTCGAAGCTGTCTCATTTTGAACATAAAAGCCGGTACCTTTGCACGGTTATAAATAAACCGTTGTTAGTTAGATACCATTTTATAAAATTTATACAAGTATATTTCCAATATTTAGATTTGTTACCTTTTTATAGCATGATATGTAACTCTATAAATTACATGCTTACTTTGGTTTTAAATTACAAAGTTATCACTGTGTTCAATTGGTTTCTAAAAAATTCATACATATCTGAAGAATCGACTGATACTAAATTTTGAGGTACTTTAAATATCATCATGTTTCTTTCGCTCTCCATTACAGTGATAGAGACTTCATCAATTTAAGAAATTTTTAAAATTAAGCATTTATACTACTTAGGAAAGATTTTTAGAGGATTTCCCGATTGCGAAATATTTGCATTATTTTACACAACGTTTAGATAACATTTCGTCAACCGAGTACCACTTAAAATGATAAGACACATATCCGCAACACTTATTGATTCGTAATCAATGAATTTACAATAATTAATGAAAATCACCACTTAAAACAGATAAGGTTGGTAAGGTCGGAACTATAACGTAAAAAAATTAATACAAATTCGCAGTAAACCATACACGTTATGAAAATGTAATTAAAACATTAAAAATACTAAGGATTTGTGATCTTACTGGATTTTCCAATAATTAAATGTGTACATAAATAACGCCTCCTTAAAATTTAACACCCAAAATTCGTTCATATATTATTAGTATGGCGCCTAAAGCATGACTTAAGCCATTGGCAATATTGTTAAATGTTATATCAAAGTAGGTGTGGGTAGTAAGAAGTTACACCACTGCACTGTGACCAATGCAGATAGGCGAAGTTTCACCTGAATAATCTACCAGTCTTTCTTGTATATCTTTATTCTTATTGATAAAAATGAATCTCTATTTCCATCGGTTGTCACAACGAATCAACAATTTCGCAAACGCTTTTCGTCTCATTGACAGGACAAGGTTTCTATGAAAAAAATACCAGAAAATCGATAAATTCGGTTGCACCCGCTTCTATATTTCACCGACCTCTCAAAAACGAGTATATTATATGTAAGTACCATTTAATTGAAATATAAACCTATGTGTGGGTAGTCGGTAGTTACGCTACACTGTGGTCTGTGACCAAGCAAATAGGCGAACCATTTAAGATTAACAGATTATGCATGTAATCCATCGCCCACATAAATTAACGAACACTATAAATGGACCGTTCAAATTGCCCATTTAATTTAAATCAAATGCTATATGACGGATTTAAAACACGATTTATTTATATCTGATTAACGGACAAGGAAAACCATTATTTTAGACTTTGACAATTGTATTTCGACATTAGTTTTGAAATTTACTTCCTGTCCTGTTAATAGATAATATAAAACTGATGAGTTTGCTTGTTTGGACACGCTAATATCATAAACTACTGGTCCGATTTGAAATGTGTTATATGTTCATACTTTTTGTGTTAGATTGATCGAGGTGGGCTATACGTTCGAGACAAAACCGCGTGGTACAGATAGTAAAATTTATAATTTTAAATACAAATAAAAACATATGTCCTTTAAATAAAAACAAAAGTAGATTTGAAAAAACTTATTAAAAAAATATTCTCATTTTTGCGAATTTTCGCATGACGAACACGACTTAAAATTCATAAATTAAAAAATAGGAAACATTCAGCGTGGAGGGTTCCACGCCGACCAACTCCGGCACTTTTTGCAGTCGCCCCGCAAAACCTGTTACCTCCGTGCTTTTTGCAAAAAAACACCGGCTCGAGTTACCGCCGGCTTATGTACGGTCGATAAACGTTTTATCGGTACAAAAAAACGACGGTAATTGAACATTTTGAGCGACAGCCAAACTTAATACATTAAATTTTTATGAGAAATGGAATCGACTTGTACCGTTAGTTGTAAGTCATTTGCAGTCTTTGACAAAATATAACTAATGTATCTAGACAAAATCTACGTTATTTAAAAAAAAACACCGGCTCGAGTTACCGCCGGCTTATGTACGGTCGATAAACGTTTTATCGGAACAAAAACGACGGTAATTGAACATTTTGAGCGACAGTCAAACTTAATACATTCAATTTTTATGAGAAATGGAATCGACTTGTACCGTTAGTGGTAAGTCATTTGCGATTATGACGTTGGCAGTATCTTAAAGAAATAATAATTAATGAACAATGTGAAACGAAATAAGCGTTACTTGTAGGTTTACGTTACCTACCAGTAACGATGGACGAAACAAAAAACGTCTGATATTAACTTTAATCAAAAATAAAATTGACTTGTACCGTTAGTCGTAAGTAATTTGTAATTACTATTTTTGGCAGTATCTTAACGAAATATAATTTTTTTGCTTTTACTTTATATTCATTTTGTTTGTTAGTCATGTAATTAACATACACTTAACAACGATAAAAGAAACAACTTTCAATCGTTAACATTAAGGTTACTTTGATTTAATTTTACACACTCTTTCATCAAATACTAACATAATAAACTTAGTCTTACCTCTACACAATTAATACCAATTAAAAGTAAATAAAACATCGTATATTTAATGATCGACCAGAATGGATCCTTTAATAGCTTTCCAAAGATACCGTGGGCGATAAAGTTCAGAACTGTACCTAACTGATCTAGACTAGTCTACGAATGACTCATTATTGGACACGTTAGTTAGATGAATAAAAAATATGTTTAGTATATATTGATATTCGTACATATCGTTTGTATATATTGTTTTGTATCAATGGTACTTCCCAGTAGTTACATCCCTAAACGATATCCTTGTTTCATCTAATAAAAAACATTCTGAATGTATTTATAATTGATGATTTCATTAATTATATTGTTCACGGTTTTACTGACTTTTAATATTTTAAACATCGGATTAAGGCCGACGGTTTCGGACCGTTTCGAAGGTCCTTCTTCAGGGCGAGTGTTATGGTTGCGCGGTCGCACCCACTTTCGACGTTTAAAATATTAAAAATGAGTAAAAACCGTGAACAATATAATTAATATAACAATGTCTCACTTATCGTTGAATCAATATGATGATTTCATCTTGATAGTTATTACAATCTTTATTTTATTTTGTCATCAGAGTAGACGTAGAGTATATATTAGACTATAATATTTAAATATGTAATTAACACAGCTACATATCAAAACTCATCCTTAAATAAATACTTAAAACTTGTTATTTTGGTACCAATATTATATTATATATTTATATTGTTTAATTATCCATATAACATAGCTACAAACCGATCATTTTCTTTGTCGAGTGTACGCCGGTCACCGTATGACATAAGTACGACCTGTTAGGATGACTCATAGACGAGTTTTACTAACGACAAGTTTTAGTAGAAGCCGTCTTATATTTTACTAATCTTATAAAATGTATTTGTAACAGTCGAATATACACACAATAATCACAATATGTGATTATTATTGTTCAATAGAACAATGTAATTTTTTACTAACTGGGTGTTAAATGTATAATCTTTAGTACCTATAGTAGTAGTATCTGCAGAAAAAAGTAGGTATCTATCAAAGATTGTGTTAAATGTCCGACAATTTTTTTTATATTTCTACAACACGAATACATTTGAAATTTACGTTTTTTCTATTCCATATCTTACCCTTAACGTCCCGTTTAGACCCTAACCCATCATCTTCAACATCATAAACCTTATAACCCATCTCAAGTAAGCAAAAACACAACACTTATAGCACAAATTACGTATTACGTATGATTACTACGTGTTTCTCCGTCACTGGTGTCACTTCGCGTTCCGCAATGCGAGCACACAGGAACGCTGCGCCGGCGCCGGTACAAGCGTGACTCATGCGCATTCGACCACTAAATAGACAGGTACGAAAGTCAAACTACATATCAAATTTACTCGAAAAACACATGGACATATTTTGACGACTCGATTGGCGCAGTGGCTATTGCGCCAGAGGGTGAGGGTTCGATCTCCACGAGTGGAAAATATGTGATAAACATAGTTATGTTCATTGTCTGAGTGTTTATGTATCTATAGTATGTATGTAAGTATTTACAAAAAAACATATGTTTAAGTATGTTTATGAGTCTAGTTCCCATAGTCAAATGTCCGTGAATATTTATATTTTAGCGATATGATCTACCGGACAAGTCTAAGCGCGAATGGCATCAATTTAACACACGCATTTGTGTGTGGATATGAAAAGCGAAGTACATACACGAGTTTTGTCTTCTTTAGCCATATATTTAGTGGTGCAGCGTGACTCATGCGCATCTACCGAGTCTCCCCGTTTCCCTCGCACCGTCTGTCACGCCATAGCAAACAGAGCGAGAACCTGACGCTCCAGACATAACAATAGAAAATTACCTTTTAATGTCTTTGATTTTCTTCAACTTAGACTTGTCTAAGAGTCGGCTCTTTAAAAATATATTTAAGAAGATAATATATTGATGAAACGATAAGTGAGACATCGTATTATTAAATTATTATGTTTTGTACTCACTATATTTTACTCGGATTAAGGGCGTAAGGCCGACAATTTTGGACCGTTTCTTTTTTCTAATAAAAGAAAATAATCTAGTTTACTGTTAACATTATAATTTAATATTACTACCTAGCTGAACCGGCTTTGTACGGAAGCAGCCAAATTCCAACTTTAAAACAAGAAATGTTATTTGGATCGCAAAACAAAACCGCTAAATAAACAGTTTTGGATAAGAGTGAAAGTTTTGATGTTTGGATGTTTGTCAATCACCCCGCATCTACTAGCCGAATTTGGATGCAATTTCGTACAAAGACAGGCTATTAGCTGGATAAGTAGATAGGATACTATTTATCAGAAGGGACCGCGAGCAAAACCGCGGGCAGAAACTAGTTTAACAATAATCGAATCATCTGACACAATAAAAACTCCGTGAAAGCATCCAACCGAGATTAATTACTAGAAACCGTCTACGCCATTAATTCTGCATAATAATGTTTGTTATTTATTGATTCGAAAGTGACCGATCGATTTCCTGATGTTAATAAAGATAAAAACATATAATTGAATTCACAATTAGTTGTATTACCTATGCGTATTGTTAAACCGATTTGTGTAATTTGATAATTTAAATATGAATTCTTTCCTTCATAGGAAAATAATAAACCCTGCTGTGACATCTATATTTTTACTATAAAATAATGGATAATAAGGTTTTCTAATGGTATTCAAATGTAAAAAGTTTTGAAGCTATCGATTACCAACATGGAACGAATGTGACCTATTCATTAAATATTCAACGAATTGTTACATGATATCTGATTTCTCGTGACTGTGTGAGCCTAAATCTTTAAAACATTTCTAAAATTGATTTCGATAAGAACTGTTAAGCCATTATTAGAAAAAAGACCTTATTTCGCGAACTTGCTAGTTCTTCCCGGTACAATCAACTTGCCCAACTAGTGATATATTAAAAAATGGACAATTCACGAAAAGTGATAATAAGTTTCATTTGAATATTCCCTCATCCTGAATCATACTTTAAAAACTAGGTACCTTCGCTCACAAACATTTCACATTTTCTATAATAATCTCCAAAAAGTCCTCTATAATTGTTGTGCAGGACTCATACAGTGCACAATTAACATCACACATTATGTATTTAGCCCACTTGCAATACGAAACATTTGTTCACATAATTCGTCATTGTTTCATTAATTAACCGTTCAACAATTTTACTTTACCTTGTTCTAAATGCTAGTAAAATACGTTTAAGAATAGTCAATTATAACAATGTTGTTAATCTAAACTGATATTATAAATGGGAAACTAACTCTGTTTCATATTCACGCCTCAATTGCGTAAAACCGAAGAATACAGCTAGTAAGTAATAATTAATTTAAACGATCCAGATACGTTATGATTAGAAATATGATGTGATATCATCCGATGGGGATATGGGGCTGATGTTAAATCAGTTTCATTGATCTATTGTGATTTAGGAGCCAGTAGGTGATCAACATTTTATGTTCTGCCAGACCGATATATTTATATATATTTATTTAACTACTAACTATTAAACAACTGCACTAAACCGGGCATTAGATGCCCGGTTTCTGAGTATTTGAGTTAAACTGTCAAAGGTTATGGATTGGATAGAGTTTAACTGCCAAACAAATTTGAGACGAAATTTGACAATGATACTTGGAAACGCAATCGTCACAGTTACCGCACGTTTTTCGCTATCAAATAGATAAACTAGCGTTAAAATGACTCAAAACCTTGACATAAGTAATCCTAAAAGAGATTATTCTCACATCCAGCAACAATAAATATGTAAAGTAAATAAGCTTACCGAAGGGATGACACGGTACTACCTCTAATGAGTCATCAATCATTCCCTTTGTACGCGCAATTAACGCCAACAAATTATCTGCTACTCGCATAACACGTATACATCGTTACGATTCAACTTTACTGGGAGCGTTACGTAGGCAGAATTATATAGACGGTAGTATGAATGATCTACACTAATATTATAAAGAGGAAAACTTTGTTTGTTTGGTAATGAATAGATACAAAAATTGGGCTGAGTTTAAAAATTCTTACGCGATTCGGATGCTACATTATCCACGAGTAAAACTATGGCTATATTTTATAGGCTATATATACACATTGTGCTACGAGAGCGAAGCCGCGCGGGTCAAATAGTCTTATAATAATTATAAAGGATACATAATTATTATAAGACTAGCTGATCCTTGCTAAAAACAATTTAATTAATTTCTGACAATCTTGTAAATAACCGTTCTTTCTTTATGAATATAATACATATCAGTGTAACGGCTGAACTATTTAATCACCTCGTTATCGGTATGTCGAATTGCCGGTAACTTTTAATATGTCTAAAGACACAGATTAGAGAATAAAAGGAAGATGCAGTGAGCCGAAGACACGAGTCGAGTGATGCTAACTACTCGTACGTACACGTGCATCTGTGTGAGTGAAATTTGAAAATTGCGAAGCCTACGTGACGTTGTATCAAACTAGACCAACCTTTTTGTATTTGCTTTTGAGTTTTGTACTTGTTTTTGGCATCACTCTAGTCTTCTGTGTCTAAAGAATGAGGCATATTCACGATTGGTGATTACTACTCATCTTACAGATTTAAAACACATGTGGGCCAGTCGCCCACGATACCCGTCTAGGAGAAAGTTCTCCACATCACACATACGGCAATTTTTGGAGATCACGCAACAAGCAGCACCTGACTACAGTTGTTAACGGTATGAAACTAATTTGGACAACATTTGAAGGGTCTTCAATAACCCTAAATCATAATAGTGGATATTTTAATGTCTACAAACCGCGCTCCACTGTTTCACCCGCTTAACTTCCGATCCCGTGGCAACTCCGAGTTTAAAAGTAGCCTATGTGTTATTCCGAATCCTTACCTATATGTATACCAAGTTTCATCATAATAGGTTAAATAGTGTTTGCGTGAAAGAATAACAAACGTATATAAATACTCACAAACTTCCGCATTTATAATTTTAGTAGGATAAGCTAGTATTCAACTTTACGACACCTCGTAGAAAGTGAAAATATAATATAACTCTCAAATTCGGTAATATTATTTTCAGATAAATAGAACTGATTAGGTATCAGAAACTATATATGAAGGAATGTTGGAGGATGTTTCTAAATAGTACTGGAAAAAAATGAGTACATATTTTCGGAAGTAGTTTATAAGAGGATACATTTCACCCCTTCATTAACAAATTGTGGATACAATCTAGTCATAGACAGTACTAACAAAGTCCAAAACCACATTTCATAGAAAGTTCCTCTCATTACCAGTCTCAACTTCGGCAATCTTCTACTTCTAAGAACTGTCAAAACTATCAAAGAATTCGGCAACAAGTTTATATTTCGCTCGGCTGGTTACGTATTGCACATACAATATACAACGACCTTTAAGTATTAACCCTTCTAATTCCATCCCAATTCCATAAGTTTGGTTACACCTGTATAGTTTTTCTTTGAGACTTGTTATAACCTAAACAAAAGAATTATTAGTAGAGTATTACCTCTTTAATTTCAACTACAAAATCAGTTCCTTATCCTGAATACGTTCTTAACTGACGCCCGATAAATTAAGTCTTGGAATTTTCGCGATTTCGTGAGTTAGTGAATAGTTAAATGAGTATCCTGGCTTTTATACAAAAACAGATACGGAATAATAAGTAACTTTGTACCGGGATAAGAATTGGGAATATTAAGTGAAGCATATTTTAAGTATAGGATTATCAATTAAGACATAACTATGTGTAAACACGTTTGTTACTTGAGTGTCAATCATGTCGGGGACAACACTTTAAAGTCAATAATATGACTGCTAATTTAAAAAAGCCGTTCCAAATATATAAAGTTTATTCTTCTTGATAATACACTCCAGTAACAAGTAACATATTCACAGTCTTAATGAATGTCTAGATAAATCAACTAACGTGCAATACCAATATAGAAAGGCCGTATTTGTGTCGCTACATATTATGTACTAGTTGCGCCCCAGGGCTTCGCTCCCGTATGAAAATCGGGATGATATATAACCTATAGCCTTCCTCGATAAATGGGCTATGTTATACTTAAATATTTTTTCGAATCGGAACAATAGTTCCTGAGATTAGCGCGTTCAAACAAACAAACTCCCCAGCTTTATAATATTAGTATAGAAGTATAGATTGTTAGTCGTATGCCGTAGTAATTTTTGCATCCACCCCATCCGTGGGTGGTTGGTAAGGTGCAATCCACATCAACCGAAGCCTCCAAACAATAGGCAAGTAGCACTAAGTACCGCCGGCGCAATCGCTGTAATTTGCCTCGTTTACCAGATTGCGCTCCACTCGTTACTCTAATTACTGTCTCGTCTACTGAGCACGAACGCGAATTTTGTTATACCTTAATTATATACTCATTTCTCACTAGCTATACAATATACAATATACTAGGTGATCCGCGCGACTTTACTCCCGTAGCATCCCTACATCTACACTAATACTATAAAGAGAAAAACTTTGTGTGTGTTTGAAAGGCTCAAAAACTGCTGGACCGATTTTAAAAATTCTTTCACCATTCGAAAGCTACATTATCGACGAGTAACATAGGCTATATATATAACATTATGCTACGGGAGCGAAGCCGCGTGGATCAGCTAGTATATTATAAATGCGAAAGTCACTCTGTCTGTCTTCACTTCTAAACCATTGAACCGATTCATAATCATAATAATAAATATTAAAATGTATAGTCAAGTCACTCATTGACACCAATGTATTAAAAGACAAAACAATCAAACAATTATGGCGCTACTAAGTCATTATATTTATGAGATTTTCATAGATATACGAAAAATAACACTAACTTGTGAACGTATGAATTAACGCCAAATAGAAACGAAAGAGTTTTTCTTTTATGGGACTTAATAAATAGATTTTTATATTTTGAATTAATTATAAGAGTCAAAGGATGGAACGTCAGCGAAAGATGGAACGAAGTATGTTAGGGTTAAGACTTAAAGACAAGATAAGGAACGAAAGAATACGAAAGATCACTAGAATTCCTGATGTAACAAAAAGAATACGATCACTTAAATGGAAATGGGCAGGGCATATCGGTAGGATGAATGATAACAGATGGACAAAAATAGTCACAGAATGGATCCCACGACATAAAAGAAGAAGAAGAGGCAGACCAAGAAAACGTTGGGCCGATATTTTTCAAAATATAGTGGGGTCAGATTGGATGACGCAAGCGAGAGATCGGAAAAGATGGCAGGAGATAGGGGACGCCTACGCCGAAGAGGCGACTGCTAGCATATACAATTAATATAATAATAGTTTAAGTTTTGCAAAATCTAAAGTTATGTTAAGTTAAAGTAGTATATTATTAGTTTATAAACCATATCATGCAATTATTTTAAGTTAGCAGAAATAAATGGCTTTATTATTATTATAAGAGTCAAAGGAATAGAGTGTGCATTTGCGTTTGCGCACACACTTGTACACTTTAATATATCTTGCGTACCTCTTGGCTAGTCTCTTACAATTCACCATGACCGACATCGGTCGAGGAGGCTGTAATCACATATAACACCTAATAATAAATCCGATGCGTAGAACGCTAGCATAAGACGTATACAGCACTAGACTGCTCTCTAACAACCTTTTCATATAAACGGGGGCAGGTTATTATGTGATAATATGAACAGAAATAATGAATCTAATGCGTAGAACGCTATGATCGCTAGCATAAGACGTATGCGGGCATTAGACTTCTAACAACCTTTTCATATAAACGGGTAAACTATCCATTTCTTCATTCACGCACCGACCATTGATCCGATATAGCACCGGAGGACAAAAAATAGAAACCAAAGGAGATCTAGTATTACCATAACGAAATAGAAAGTCGACACCGCCCGCTAACTGCACATTCAATGAACGTGTGTGTCAATGTCCGGCAGGGCTGGCACCTCTTAAAAATTTATCTATACTAATATTCTCAATACTATAATATTATAATGGGGAAAGATTTGTTTGTTTGTTTGTATTGAATAGGTTCCGAAACTATGCGACCGATTTGAATAAAATTTTGTACAGGGATTCTTTGAAACCCAAGAAAGGACATCAGACAGCTTTTACCACGGACATTCCACGGAAATGGGAGATGTACGCGAATCACGGCTAATATAATATAAAGTTCAAGAGTTTGTTTGTTTGAATGCGCTTATCTTAGATAGGTACCTACATCTACCACAACTAATACCTAATACATAATATAACCAATATTATTCTAACCAATATTATTTTTCAGAGGTAACCAACGTATAACATCTTTTTCTAGATATACAAAAGAATTAAAAAAAATCTCAAATAATTTCATAATCTATCAGTGCCCTACTGTTCATTTAACTTAACGCAAAGTTCATGGAAATTGGAATTCGAAATAAGATTCAGATTATAAAGTCCAATAACTGTTCAAAAATCAAACTCCAAACTTGCTTTGCAGCGCGCAACAATGGATCTAAAATTTGAAAATAAAATTTTTGATTTCAATTTAACTTCCAAAACTAGGCACTGTTTCAAACTATCTATAACAAATTCACGACAAGTCCAATCATTAAAAAATATTCTAACTTTGTTTATCGTTGTAATGAAAAGGCTCAAAAACTCCTAGACCGATTTTAAAAATTCTTTCACCATTCGAAAGCTGCATTATCCACGAGTAACATAGGCTATATTTTATAGGCATTATGCTACGGGAGCGACGCCGCGCGGATCAGCTTATAAGTAATAAAAAAAATAATAGTAAACGACTCAACCCTAAAAATATCTGACCATGTATGACGGCAATGTAAAGGTTACCACTTATCAGCCGTTTTAAAACGCACCGGATTCTTAAATTAAATACTTGACAACATTTCCACATCAACGTATGGATTAAATAACTGACATTAAAGATTTAAACTATCTATATATCTATTTGTATACTAATTATATAAAGTTGAAGAGATTATTTCCATTTTGTTTGAACGCGTTTATCTCAGAAACTACTGGTTCGATTTGAAAAAAATATGATTGTATTAGATAGACCAATAATCGAGGAAATCTTAATGCTATAAAGCGCGTAAATCAAATACGCATTGACACAATTTTTCGTTAGTCATAATAGAGACGGCATATTCCAGTAAGAATGATCCGTCTCTTTTTTTCTCTTTCAACTACTAACTCTATCTTCTCTCATTCTAACTAAGTCATAACTCAAATTTTAGAAATTCAGCCAATTTCACGCCAAATCTCCATTATAAAATCCAATATATTTCATAATTTTATATGTTTAAAAAGTATCACATATACGTGTATAAAATTTAAAATTTCAATAACAATTCGATATATAACGTTTCATCGTGATCTCAATTAGAAATTACAACGGTCATTGGTTCTTATCACTGGTCTTCACACGTGAACAATACACGAGTCACAATTCAGATGTACATATTTACTTTTTGCCGTTTAACACGAAAGATTTCTCGTATTGACTATATAAGGAGAATTTTATAGTTTTATTGTAATTTATTTTAATCTTCCTTTATATTTAGAAACACTGGTGAACAAACAGGACATGCAAAAGATATATAAATAGAGACATATAAACTAGACGAAGGCAATGGGGGGAGGGGAAGGGAGAGCGGTGCTTGTGGAACCCTAGCTTACACGGTTAATTTAGGCATAAGAAATCTCGTAGACTGGTAGTCTACATGCAAGCTATTAGGAATAAAAACAGTAACACATTCGTACAGTAGTTGTCTATCTACACTAATATTATAAAGAGGAAAGATTTTATTTTTTGTTTGTTTGAATGGGCTCCGAAATCACTGGACCGATTTGAAAAATTATTTTCAAAACTTGGTCACCGATAGGTTGATTATTTGACCGCTCCTTATAAGTTAATGAGAACAATTCTAACTATACGTGTAAACTATAACTATCCGTCGTTTATAATAACCGTGCAAAAATAAATAATACACAAATTTCAAGTAAACGAAAAGCAGTAACAACTACAACACCGCAAGTAGCTACCATTCATTCCGGCGGCAAAAAAAAATCACCATTCAAAATGGCGGTGAATTGGGCACAATTAATCTCCAGCCAGTACCGTTACCAGCCGTTACCGTTGCTTTGCATTTACTCGCGAAATTAAACACGTTTCATATGTATATAACTTGAATCTGCAAATTAGAAATTATACTGGTTATTTGGGAAACATTAATTACTTTGCATTTTATCAAATCCTTATCGACAACTTGCTCTACGACCAATTAAAATGATTGAATTTTTATTTTATATACAAAAATTCGTATTCTAGTTACTTTATTATAAGTTCCAAATGTCATACACAATAAAGAATTAGAACAAATCCGACCCAAAATAACTAAACAAATCAAAACAGTAAAAAT
Source organism: Phoebis sennae (assembly GCA_001586405.1). Taxonomy (NCBI): domain Eukaryota; kingdom Metazoa; phylum Arthropoda; class Insecta; order Lepidoptera; family Pieridae; genus Phoebis; species Phoebis sennae. The sequence continues at coordinate 22,206 of LQNK01001212.1, forward strand.
CTTCTTTGGGGCCGTCCATTAACATATTACCTAAGTGTATTTCTTAGTACCTACAATATTTTGTAACATTTTTTATATAGACTCCCCCCACACCTTCTTCAGTCAAGTCTACGCACACAAATGTATGACAACTGTGACATGTGTTCAACTGTTCCGATCTAGTCCGACAATTCTTTGGTGAGCGGTGTCTTTGTATGCGTTGCTTTAGCGCACATTGTATCGAGTTTGACTACCGTACCTATTCCGTGGTCTCAGGTCGCAAAGCCGTTACGCCTACCTACAAAGCATTGTGTTCGTGGGCGGCCATTCACGAGAAACTTCGCCATTAACCCGCATAAAATAATTACTTAGAAAATTGATATAGATTATAGTGCTGAGCAGCTTTCTTTATAATCTGTGGTCTCGAAAGCGCGGTCATAACAAATCTATGAACGCGTCATTTTCCACGCTTTTCATTGGTCGTTATATTGCAATGCTATAAACCTAGATAGAATAATAAGTATACTTGCTTTACTTTATATCTATAACATTTATGATTTATATAAAATTGACACGTATTTTTCTTAGCTATACCTAAAATAACACGCTATATAAATAATTACGTGTTATAATAATAATTAATTGGAGTCCGATTTAAAAGAATGATTGATAGACCATTCATTATAAACTATATAACATTATGCTACAGCCGTGGCGAACAGCAAATTTTCCTATTTTTGTTATCCTATAGCAGGCCAGCTGAGCATACGGTTCATCTGATGTTAAGTGACTGAGCGCAGCTCATGAACATCTACGACGAAGTGTCGCCGATACCTTGCCGGCTATACGTAGAGGATTCTATAACTACAGATCAACATAATGTATTAACATGTAATAATATAAATATTAAAACATCCAGTTGTAAACCACAATCCCAAAATAAAACAGAAATAAAAACTATCATAATACCTACAAATGCGCATATTCGCAACCACAATGTAAGCTGACGCGATTGAATTTCATAGGTTTTTTAGATATATAGTTCGAAACCACAAACACATTGCAAACGAACCGACCGTATTACCGATCGTATTACCAGAGTTACCACGAAAAAATATCCGAATTACGTAATCCCAACTATCTACACTAATACAGCGATAAACACAATTTTTACTTTATTTATAGATCTCTAAAAATAATCCCACTTCATTTCTTGGGATCTATGCAAAACGAAAAACCAAAACATCAATTACTTGCAAGTAGATCAGTCATAGACAACGCTATAGAACGAAACAAAACTTTCCTATACACGTCAAAACAGTAGAAATATAAAAATTGCACGCCAATTTTCCGCCACGAAGCCTTCTCAGAAACGAGGAAACTATCAAGCAGAAAATGATCCCGTTCACCATCTCTGTCTCGCAAATGAACAAATGATTAAGTTAGAAAGGGACCGTGTTGTGATGTTGGGGGAAAAAGCGGAACGTATTGTATAAAACTTTCATGATACTTCTGAATTATCGGTGAAAGTGTTATTCGTGTGGATATCGATTTTATTGCGACTGGGTAACAGCTGTTTGGGTGCTTTGATCGTCTTCAACGAACTTTTGTTTTTGACTACACTTGAGTTTTTGTCACTTTTATACTATAAGGATAGCATAAATTCGTTAAACGTTTTTCGTTTTTTTATTTTTATACGTTATTCGTTCATTCTTTACATCATGAGATGAACTTACTCCTTCTAATACTATATTACTATTGACAACTACTGAGTTAATACCAAAGGTTCATAGAGCGTGCTAACAAAGTGAATGATACAAAAACTACCTAAGTCATACTTAAAATATTTCCTTACGTCCACAACGGACCTAGATGGTCTACATGTACTACATCTTATATTACCAACAATTACAGCAAATTAAAAAAGATTCCTTCCATTTCTCTTTAAAAGCTAATATATTTATAATACAAAAACTAAATAGTTATACACACAGTCCCGAACCATCGACTCTTCAAATACCATAACAACCAATCTATCCAAACATCTTCTATTTTAAACATCACATTTTAACAATCATTTATAACACAAAATCATAAAACGCGACTCAAACAACGCTATCAATCGGAGCCACGTCGTTATCAGATAAGCGGCCGATAACAGAACAGCCGTGAGGCGACGGTCTTTCTCATGGACGTCCACTGTTAATCCTGACATAGCCTTAATTAACAAAAAGGACATACTTTAATAATATCACTTTGGATGTTAGTGCGTCAATCTCGCCTCACCTACTGAACGAATAATTGAATTAGGTTACGTTTTACTGCTCTATAAACTGTTCCAAACTTATTATATATAGCTGCGCCCCAGGGCTTCGCTCCCGTGGGAATATCGGGATGATATATAGCCTATAGGCTTCCACGATAAATGGGCTATCTAACACTTTAACAATTTTTCAAATCGGACCAGTAGTTCCTGAAATTAGCGCGTTCAAACAAACAAACTCTTCAGCTGTATAATATTAGTATAGATTATTATCACTTTAATCAGTATTTAATTAAAAACATTTAATTCATGATATTTTAATGCATTTATACATGTCTTTTGCTTAAATACTGTACTCCATCCAAAAAAAGAAAGTAAAAGATTATGACTGGTTAGTCATAATCTTTTACAAAAACAGTATTTGTTTTTAAACTTACATATTAAACTACTCTACGTATTTCCTAAATAAATGTTCCATATTTAACTATCAAACATAAAAACCACCCGAGGTTTTATACAATTCACATGATCTACATTCCTTAATAAAGCTAACAGAGTCAAATTAATTGAAGCATTCCTAGTGGACCACGATCCATGCTAAATCGACTCTATTCGAACTTTGCACACAGACATCCCATTCAGAATCGTAGTTACAATTGCATTATACAAGTTTCCAACGCCCTACATTTAGTAAGTATTCTATTTGTTTCCAATGAAACAAAATTATATAATTTACCGTACAAAATTAGTTTGAAATTAATGTTACATATTTAAAGAAAAATTCCAATTATTCCTAAAAATGGCCTTAGATTAATAAGATTTAATAAGTTACCACTATTAAGATTGACTACCTATGCTATTTGTAGCTTTCCTGATGGACTTGCTTATCATAATCAGAAAGAATTTAAGAATTTTGAAATCTATCCGTTAGTTTCGAATATTAGATCGTATAAACAAACTTTTTCGCTTTAGTACATATAACTTCTAGTAATTTGTGTACATCCATACCAAACCAGCTTTACTCAATTCCCCATTCTACTAAATTCGACAAAACTGATCCATTCAGCAGCAGTAACAATCGCATTCTACAAGTTTCCGTCAGAACAATAAGTTAATACCACTATAGAGGAATAATTATCATCAATGAGGTTTATTTGCATTCAAACCTCGTCGTCAAAGTACGTGTCGACATGACGTTCCGAGACGTGCACTAGGCTATTACATTTTGTGTGCAAATTGTGACTAACTGAGGCATCGTTACTTTAATTTTATTTGAGTTTTTACGTCATAACTAAAGCAAAAAATAATAATAAATTCAAAATGAAAGTCATTTTATTTTTGTAATTGGCATCCTGCGAGTACATTATTTACAATTTCTTACGTGTCTTGTTTACTTAATGTAATAACATTTTTTCCACTAGTATTATTCTGTTATCTTTCCTGATCTTTAAATCCTTTTTATTCACCTTTCCATCCCAATCTTAAACTAGTTTGAACAGTTATAAAATACGAATACAAAAAATATAATATCACAGTACATGACTCAAGCGTGGCTAAACATATTTCCCGAGACCAATTAAGTGGACAAAAAACCTAAGTGCACGAGAGTCGAGGTCGGCGATTAAATCACGTTTTATATCACACATGTTTAATATTTATCACGAGCATACGTAAACCAGAAAAACTACATTAATGACGATCATTAATGCAATACTATTTGGATGTAAGTATAGAAAAATGAAGATTTATGAGAGTAGAAAAGGTTAATTAACGCATCTAAAAAATACGCTGCATAAAAAGTTGTTAAATATTCCATTACACAGCACTGCAATAAATTAAATCGATTAATATTATGATACATAAAGATACTTCTTATTTCAAAAGCCACTTAGGATTTTGCTCCCACCTTATAATATTATAGGAAATAGGAAAATTATTTAAAATTCGCAAAAAAATACCACATTAATAAATCGTATAAATAGTGTAAATATCGTGCAACTTATCGGTGTTAAGGTCAAGTTGACCTCAGACCGAGGACTTATACGAGATCTTTTAATCTCTTACTTTTAAGTACAATGCTCAGCGAACATCTGCAAGTATAATAAAACCTAGAGCAGCATTGAATAACGATATATGAAACAACATTAAGTTTTATAGCTTACAATTATTTTACGTCTTTGTATTATAAAAATCTAAACCAGACACTGTTAATGAAGCCAGGGTTATTCAGGGGTGTCTATTAGGTCCCGTTGTTTTAAATGATTGTAATAAAGTAAAATCAATTCACATTAATTTCCAAAGTCTGACATCATCATGAAACCCGGCCCTTATCACACTATCAGGTGTTATCGCTTCGAAGACTGATAAATCCTTTAACGGTAACGATAAGAAAACAAGTGGTTACTTTTTTTAACATGTTTATATAGTCCACGCCATTGTAAACTTTAATGCTTTCATTTTAAGAATAAAACTATTTGTTCTGTAAATGGGACGAATGTACATGTAGATGTGCAAACGTAGATAATGCAGATATAACAGGTGGAACAGAATGATTCAAACAACACGCACCTATGATAAAGTTTGCTAAACTTTTCCGCAATATAATACTTAATTTGGTTGAATTGAGACAGTTTTCGCTTAATGTTATGTATGGGCATACTGAGATAAAGATTCACAAGCAGCACATTATAAGAAATGAGAACGTTTCATACAATAACGACAAGCGGACACATAACGAGTATATAAAGAGTATAATTGTGAGTTTCCCCGGCAGACGGCGAGCCGTAGTCCGATGCGGGTATCTAGGTCAGAGCGTATTCAGCGAATGCTGGCTGAGGGAATTTTCACTTTAACTATACAACTGTGACAACTGAAGGTTTGTCTCGCAAGAGGGTGAATAGCGGCCTCGATTCACTTGAATTCACAACTTATTGTTTATAACACCAATATTGTCATTTTCAAAGTAGTGTCTTGTACGAAGAGTACCTCTTAACAAAGTTTTTATAAAATATCATATTTAATGTTTGAGCTACATTTATTAAATACGAATAAAATATAAGCTAGTTTTCAATTAAGTTGCATACATATGAATGTGTGTTTCATGTTAAGAGGAAACATCTAGGAAAAGAAATGAACTATTTCGAATAGCACACAGCATATAAAAGTAATTAAAGCCCACACTCCCCCAATGCATAATCGCGCTTTAGTTTTCAATTCATTCTACGGCCAAACAATCGTGCTCGTTGCAGTAATTCCGGATATCAAGGTCCAATTGCCGCCGTTTCACTCGGCCGAAACAAAACCTTCCAGCGCCAAACCGTACTCTTTCAAGCGTGAACACAAAAACTGATCGTTACTACCTACTTCGACAAGATGATCGATCATGACTCATTCACTATTGATGAAGTAGAATTCGCGAGCCAATAACTGTTCTAGATACAATAAGTTGTCGTGGATCTTTCATTTGGCGACAACTTAAAAGTAAACCGACCTTTAACAAATACTAATCAGAAATTTATATCGAACAATGAACAGAACGAAAATTTACACGTTTTGAAGGGAACATAGACCAAACAATCCCATAGGAATCTTTCGACCAAAGTTGGTTCAAACAATTCTGCTGCAAAACCAGAAACAGTCACCAATCGTATCCTTCAATTGTATCCGATCAAGGTAAGTGACCTTTTCACGGTATTAAATCTTAGTCAAGCTATTACACAGTCACTGTAGATCCAAGTTATTAACCGAATCGCTGGAGCGAAACACAACGGTATCGACACAATGAACGTACACAAAAAACTAAATTATGATCACTGGAACAACTGAAATCCTCGGCACTTCGCGTCGATCACATTCACTTTAAAACACAACACTTTTGAGATGGAATAAAAAATATTGTGGGGGAGCGAGACGTGCACTCCGCGTGACATCTATCGCGAGACTAAAGGCAGTTGCGCCCGCGCCGCCGCACCTACCCAGTTATCAGCCTTCAGGGGAAAGGGGTGAGGGGTACGTAAGAAAAGTCCACATATGATGTGAAGATAAGCCAAAATTGTAGGTCTGTAGGAAACTCGACTAGTTAACAGTAAAGCGGTTTACGTTAATCATTATCACATAAAAATATTATTATAAAGTAGTACGGTTTGACGATTAGTTTGAACATTTCAGTAAAATTATAATTACATTTTACACTATATTATCGTAATGTATAGTTAAACAAAGTAAGATTGTGACTTTGATCTCGGGAACAATGTAGACCGTTACAACCACCGTTATGAAAATACCGCAGCCGTAAGTTACCCATATGTGGCATATCCCTACATCCATGAAAACTTAACAAAGAAATTTTTTCACTGACCAAAACAAATAGAAATACTGGTGATTTGCACGAAGACAAAAAGACATATATTAGGGTAGTTTATAAGTTTTTCGGACAATAGTTCATGATGGAAAAACATTACATACAAACTTTCTCATTATATTGAATTTACAGATACAAAGAACTTAGAAATTAAAATCATACGCTTGTTCGAGTGCATATATAAAATTCAATCATTTAATTAGTTAAGAGAAAACGTGTATTCCCACATTTTGGTAAGGGTAACGATATCAGATGGACACGTCACATTGTTCATATGGGAACCTTCGCACGTTACAAGCGAGTACTTCAAGTAATTCATTTACAAGTTCAAGTTGGAAGCAAGAAAAACAAAACTAAGTTTTTTTATAATAAAAGTTATTAAACCTAAAACTTTTAATCGTAATGTCATTAAATACGACGCTATTGATATACTTAATCCTATAATTACATACCCTTTACTTAAATAATACATAAAAAACTGATGTTTAAACTATCACACTATTCGTTTCAGAGGTATTTCTTGTAGCATTTTTGACGAAACATTTTGTGCCTGTTTCGGCTAAATTCATCCATTGTTTACAATAAAAAATATGCCTAAATGTCGAATGTCATTCGAATAATTGATAACTTACGTGTCCGATGCCATATAGATAAATATAAGACTTTTATTACAATCGATTGAAAACTAAAACAATCTATTGCTACTACATTTAATACATTAACAGACATATCATTTTCTTTCTATTCCAATATTTTAAAGACATCTAAAACTAAATCACTACTTATTTCAACATTACCTACAATTGCATGTCCCACATCCGTTAACACCTTGATATCAACCATCTTTATTACTCACGTATTATAATTTACAATCGAGCCGGTTTTTGCATCGATTGATTGATTGTGCATTTTAATTATTCAGTACCTGGAATACTGAGCTTCTTGTTTTTATAACCGAGGTAGTAATTAATGATGAATTCATTTACTTTGATTTTTTTTTTACATAAATCTATTGTACTTATGTAAGTTACGTAAATATGATTTAACTATTTTAATTGAGCACCTTAGGCCCTGTTTCTATAAATTGGAATCAATTTCTTTTTTACGAATATAAAACCCGGTTTATAATACATTAATTCGCCTGTGACCATTCGCACTTAAAAGTGTCCAAAACAGCAAGTTATATAATAAACCGTGTTTAAAACCCATTAAAAACATTTTATTCAGGCAACTCAGAAGCTATGACAGTATATTTATATAATTTGTATCTGAGGTCTAATGTACAACTAATTATATCACTGTGTTTACAGTAGTTTCACCAAAACACACAGGAATCAAAATTATAATCACTGTATCTCAGTAAATTAATATTACTATCATTAAATTATTAATACTATTGATTTAAAGGAATTTATCCAATTAACTATTATATTACACTTCATAGTAATCATAATTACAACTAAGATATATCATGCCTGAATTTCGACACAGAATAACATAAGAATAAATTTCGAAAGGAAAGAAAAGCCACCACTGTACAAGAAATACAAACGTTCAACCCACTTTCCTTCATAAAAAGTTTGACAGCAAAAAACTAAGTTAAAACTGTAGCTGTACACTAGATAACAAAGTTAGACAGAGTTTGTATAAAACAGAAACAGGTCTCAATTGTTGGTGCACATCTAGGCTAGGCTGGGCGTAGGATCACGTGACCATGAGAATTGCACGTGTCCATTGTAGGAACATAAACATAACTAGAAAAAATATTTACAAACCTTATTCACATTAATGTAAACGATTTGTATTAATTCGACGTTCCATCGTTTATAGGAACCGGGCGTTTGTGAAATTGTGACAGAAAATGCGTAATTGTTAAAACGCTGTACAAACAATTGGTATTAAAATATTTATTAAAGAATTTTGCTATATGTTGAAGGGAAGGTCTAGTCACCTCTTGAGGTATATGGATGGATTGGATCATATAAGATATTTAATGGTACACAAATTTCAGGACAACATGTCAACAAATTATTTAATTCATGTAATGGGTTTATTATATAGTTTGACATTGAATAGGACCTCCTTAAAGAGCGACGCTTTGCCGCTTACTATAAGTCAATATTCTTATTTGGCACCTTCAATCAATACCATTCTCGTGTCGTCCATACAATGGATACCTACAGATGAGTCACAAGCGAAGCGGGCGCAGGTAATGTTACATCGAATTGCGGACACCGGTCTCTTACCGCGTGATTGTACGTTTAAATGAGGAGAGGGAGGGGGGGAGATTATATAACGAAATTGATCGCTTCGATTCACCCGCGTATCTTTATAGAACAATCATTTCTTAATATACAAATGGAAAACCAAACTTTTTGCAGGTTTATAAAGGCGCGGAATACCTTTATATACCATTGTTTATACTAGTTGTTCGCTCCGAACTAGACCTCGCGTTGCTTTGTTTGAACTAAGACTTCATTCTACTAGATTTCTATGAAAATCCGTGATCGCGAATATGACCCGTGTCAATCATGTGACATGATGTATCAAACTGTTCCGAAGTATCCTCAGATTTCACGCCAGTGAATGGTGTCTATGTGTGCGTTGATCGCGCTTTGAATGGTGTTTGACTTCTGTATCTATCCATTTTGTGCTTTTATAAATATATATAATAACCGTTTATATAACAAAACCAAAACAAATCTGCCACACGCAGATAACGCTAATTGCTCTCGCAATCTGAACAATGCTTTCGTTTTTATCAATTGTTTGTTTTGTTTGTTTACACTTCACGTCGTTTCTCTTTGTTATAATATTACAGTAATACAGTATTTTCAAATAAATGTATGGCATACTTTTGTTTTTGATATTTTTTATTGTAGTCCCTAATTTATTTATTTGTTTTAAGTGTTACAAAAGTTATTACATAACGAATAATTTAATTTTAAATCTAGTGTATACTTAGATATTTTTGTATGAAAATTGTGTTCCAATAAATTATTCTTATACACCTTTGAGTTCCATTTTTGTTCTAAAATTAACGTAAATATGAACTTATTAAGTTTAAAATATTTGGTTACAAATACTGTCTCACTTTATTATTATATAGTTTAAAAGGGAAATTTTTATAATAGAAAACTCCACAAAAACACGCAAATTAAATTTTTTTTTTTAAATTTTATCATCAATCATACACTTGATTAACATCCACCGACAAAATGACCAATTACATAAAAAACGCAATTTATACAATTACAATAACAGATATTAAGATAACCATTAAAAAAACAATTTTCCCACCGGACCCATATTACGTGCGTACCAATACGTATCTTATTACGATATAAATAAAGTCTATAATCAAATATATATCTATACAATACATAATAAGGTTCAGTGACCCCTCGATCGGGATGTGGGTGATACGAATAAGGAAGTCAGCAAAAACTAGATCCCCAAACGTGTTTAAACGATGCCAAATATATACCTTATTATAGCCGTAAGGCAATTGGACGTACAATAAGTTTTTCTTATGTTAATATTAAAGAGAAGATATAATAGGTATATGATGGAAAATTTACCCAGAATTAGTAAGTAATTTTAGAAATAAATAAAAACTTCTATAATGCGTGCTATCATCATTCATTACAGAAAATTACGAGGTAGATACCAACATAAAATAAAATAATATACGAATTTGAAGAATTAATTCTTATAATAAATATATCATTAAAAATATCTCATCCAAAATAAACATTATTTCACTAAAGGAAAAATCAAAAGTATATAGTTTCACCCAGAAATTAAATACTTTGAACAATTTTAAGCGTTAAAAATAACGATATTTCTATTATTATTATTATTACAATCCATTTGTGTCCCACTGTTGGGCAAAGGCCTCTCTTTTTCTCCTCCACTCGTATCTTCTTATTTATTTATTTCTATGATCCCTTAAATATTATCTCTATATGAACAAAATATCAACCCGCAAAATTTACCTATATACCTGTACCGCACCGGTTCATTTATCACAAAGGTGTCACTTTAAAGTGGATTATGATTGATTTACACGAGGAACAGTTCATCAATAAAAGTGTGCATTTTCGTGATATATAGATAGATAGATAGAAAATACTTTATTGCACACAAACATAACATAACACATACAGAAAACATAAGTAAACAAAGAAAACATGTACATGATATATATTTTTTTTTATATATCCGTATTTTATATCATGAATCAGTCAAGACTGCACGCATTATCTATACTAATATTATTAAGAGGAAACCTTTGTATTTTTGTATGTTTGTATTGAATAGGCTCAAAAACTACTGGACCGATTTCAAAATATCTTTCACCATTACTTAATTAATCCGTATAGGCTATATTTTATATGATACGGGAGCGAAGCTAGTATATAATAATTCCGCTGAGTAAATTCCGCTTTAGTCTAAATTGAATTAGTGTTAGTAGTACCAAAACTAAAATTTTACATAAAAATGCAATTAGCAGTATTTTTTTTGGACCTGTTGACAATATACAATGCAAAACTTAAATACATGTATAACAAAACATAATCTTTACTTTTATAATGTATTAAACGGTAGTATAATAACCGTTATCATACACAGAGCTACTAGTAGCGCCACCTAGCGGTAAGTAGCCATAACTACCCATCTTGTACTTCAAAAGTACTTCATTTTCGAGTGCCCTAAATAAACACATTCTAAGAATAAAAGTATTTACTTAAAATAATCTTCATTCACAAAATATATACGCAAAATTTATTTTTAAGAGAATATTTTTTATTTATATCGAAATGATACTTAAGAACACATTAATACACCTCATTTAAAAAATATTTTAATAATGAAAATATTACAATCATGTATTGATACAGGTTAACTGTATTTAAAAAACCCAATAGGAGTATATACGAAAACCTTTTGGGAATAGTTTCGCTACTCCACGTTAGATGGCAGCACCTGACTACAACATATGATGTTTACAATTGAATGATAGAAGTATAACTAAAATTAAACAGATATTTAGACACTTGCGGAATTTACAATACGTTTTATTCTTTAACACGTATAATAATATATTATAATCGTACTCAATAAAATATTTTTTGTTACATTTTATAAATAAACAAACCTAAACTATGAAATTTGAGTTATTTTTGCTAACGTGAAAAAGAAAAATAATATAAACTCAGTATCGTTGGGAAAACACTATTGTTTATCGTTCATCAGTTATCAATAAAAAGTACCTTGGCGCTATCTTCCTCTCAGTGCGATAAGATATTAAAAACATCTGATATGAATATGGAAATAGACTCATATGATTAACACCCATATTAACAAAAATACTATGAGTTCTCACAAAGCACAGTGCCCCATAAACTTATCCATATATTAAGTCTTATTGCTTTTGAATTAAAGACTTGTCATTTGGAACGCTTTAAGATATCGAATTTTACTTTACTTACATGGATGTAAATATTCTAAACAAACAAAAGTTAGTGTATTATTAGATTGACATTTCAACGATGAATCTTCCTTTCAAATAATTTTGAACACTTACAACTAAAAAATCAAATGATGACTTAAATAATAACTTTGCTTTTGTAGTTCCAATAGTCATAGTGACACTTACATTTAAGGGCTCTTTAAAATTGAGTTTCGTTTCAGTAATGAGGCATTATGATCTCTGTTACACATATATAGCTTTACATTACGTCAAATGTAATAAAAATTAGTACGTAATTACTTTTTTACAATTTCATAAAAGGAACAATGAAACATCGGTTAAAATAACAATATTCATCAAACGTAAAAACCTATTTAATATAAATAATTTCAAAAACAAGCCAAACAATACATATTATAACTGCTACAAAGTAGCAAATCTTTCTGCCGTGTCATGTATAAAAGCCAACTATAAATACACTATACGAAAATGGACCAAGTATATTTATAATCTGCACCAATTATATGGATTGCGTAACTTCTACTTATTGATTGGTGAAGGATATTTAAATAAACGTAAACAATATTTTTGGCATGTTGAAACTTCGCTTGCGTTAAATTCAAGGTATTTAAAGACGATCAGGATATTTTTTTTCAATTTCCACAAACATCAGGTTCCTTGCACCGATTGGGCTAACAGTCTAACACATGTTTGGGATATATTGAGATGTTTTCACTATATTGTAAGCTGCATTAATTAAAGCAGGTGATAGATAAATTAAATGCGCTTACAATACCGCAAGGTAAATAAATATAAAAACGCATTAACCCATGCGAGTCCCTTCAGTTTCAATAAACACGAGGTTTTTCGGGTATATTAAGACGTTTTCGCTATCATATATAGCTGCATTAACATGATAGGCAGTAGACTGGGCTGTGTGTACATGAGACGCTGTTGTTTCTTATAAATTGTAATTGTGTGTGTGTTTGATGTTACTAATATAGTTTTAAGTTATTTGTACCTACTAACACTTGTGCGTCTTAGATACTTTAATAATATTATTAATTAAAGTGATCGATAGATTGAATGCGCTTACAATACCACAGCGAGGTAAATATAAAAACGCGTTAATCCATACAAGTTGTTTCAGTTTCAATAAACACGAGGTTCCTTGCACCGATTGGGCCGGCACGTGTTTGGGATATATTAAGACGTTTCCGCTACCTATTGTGAGCTGCATTAATTGGGGCATGTGGGAGATAGATAAACTACGCTTTTTCTTGTGATATGTGCTTGAAATCCGACCGAAAGTTGGAAGAGATCGCTCTTTAGCGATAAGGCCGCCTTATAGCCTATACTTCAATATTGTTTTTTATATTATACTTGTGGTGCTAAACAAAGTATAATGTATTGTGTGCTTTTCGTGTGTATTTTTTCTTTCTAATTATGAAAGTTTGTGAGGATATATTATGTATGTTTGTTCCTATTTCACGAAAACACCACTAAACAGACTTGATTGAAACATTGACAAGAATCCTAACACTTACTTGCTCGTGCTGTTTTAAGTATAAAATTTTTATAAAGCAATGCATTTTTAATTTCTACAGTGCATATGAATACCTAATGATTGAATATTTTTATAAAAGACAATCTACATATTTTATTCAATTTATTTTATTCTCACACGTGTGCTATAAATAATTCAATTTATTCATTCCAAACACAAAGAGGAAGCTCTTTAAAAGCATTTATCCGACACTTTCCTCCGAGCGCCGTACGCATCAAAGAAATCTCTCCCAAGGCTTACCTCCCGCACCTTTACAACAATACATAGTTTTAGGCAACAAACACATTCTTGGAAAATTCTTGTTACGAACCCTTTGAAGTGAGCGATCGAATCTATTCATTTTCAACCTCTTTGGCCCGTTAAATAGATTCTCTACCGTAAGCAAAAACACGAGAATTGATGATTATTTTACATTTTATTTGATTTCTTGATAAAAAATGCAGTTTTCAGTCAATACACACCCTTTTTTCAATAACAAATCTATTCAGATATTTGTGTATTGAGATTTTAAAGTAACATTATTTGAACATGTGTTACATTTTCTTTGTACTTTTAATGCAATGTTTAAATTACTCATCTAAATGATTGCTCTATGAATAATCTTTCAACATTAATTCGCTTACGTTGCACACCGTAGGTACTTCCGACCGGTTCGAAGCTTGTGTAATTTGTAAACAATCGTAAGAGAGCAGGAAGCATTAAGAGAAATACTTCAACTCGAATTAGGTTACCATTACGTCGCGGAAACTTAACTAACATTTATAATATAATAGAATCACAGTATAAAGACAATCAATAGTTTTAGTTCATAATATACATAATATATTACTAGCCGCGCCGCGTGGTTTCACCCGCTTAACTTCTGATCCCGTGGAAATTCCGGGATTAAAAGGAGCCAAAAGGAAAATATGTTATTCCAAACCCTTAACTGTATGTCCCATTTGGTTTCACACTATGAAATATAGATATTTTCTTAAAAACTATTAACTACTCGAAATAGTAAATTGCTTATTACACGGCTAGACTGCAATAAAAATGAGGAGATCATTCGAGAGGACTTCTCCTCATGATCATCATCATCATCCTGCCCTTTTCCCATTATTTGGGGTCGGCGCAATGGGCATTTTCCTTCAACTCTCCTCTCTTCTAAGTCATTTCCGCATTCACACCTCTTTCATTCATATCTTCTTTTATACAGTCCATTCACCGTTTCTTTGGCCTACCTTTTCCTGTCTAACCATCAAGAGACGTTTTTTTATGTTAAAGCAGACAAGCGGGGCTTGCGGTTCACCTGATGTTAAGTGTCTGACCGCAGCCCATGAACATCTGCAACATAGGAATGTCGCAGATTTCTTATATGAGAGAAAAATATGATTTCACACGTCCTTAAACGCAATGATTTCCTAGTGTAAATCAGTTTACACAAAGATATCTTCGATCTTAATCACCCTGCGGTCGTGTGTCACTGCAACACATCACAGCTGTTTGCATTCGTATCGGATTACTAATCGTATTATATACTAGCTGAGCTCCGCGGTTTCACTCGCGTATATATCCCGTTCCTGTAGGATTTTTGGGGATATAAACTATCCTATGTCATTCCTGGAGTGTCAAAGAATCTGTACAAAATTTCATCCAAATTGGTCCTAGTTTCGGAGTCTATTCACTACAAACAAACAAATCTTTCCTCTTTAAAATATTAGTAAAGATTTAGACTAACACCTCATTCTCAAACATTACTTTGAGTTCTCACAACGCACAGGGCCCTAACCTATTCAGAGACGATACTTGAGTGACGGTTTGTCACTTGACGTTTACATTACGTCTTATTGTTTTTGCATTAGATATGCATAACGCATTGAGAAGTATATTACTTTGTATAGTAATACTTTATAAAATAAAAAATGAAAAACATAAACAATAGTTAATTTCTCTTCTATCTCGTATACCTACCTACAATGCGCGACTTTATTTGTAGTTGCACTCGAAATTATATTGATAGTATTTTATTTACACTTTTTATACGTGTTGGTCTGCCTTATGTGACAATCGTGAATTAAATACTCAAATCGTTTTAACTACGTAAAATTAAATTGCTTCTCATCTAAATAAATACACACACAATTTATAGCGTTTCCAACTAAAATCGTAGCAAAAACAAATTGGCGTCAAGATTTGGCCCTCGCAAAGTTAATTTTTCGCTTAAAACCAGCGCAATTAACAAAAAGGCTGAAAGGGAGAATTTAAAGTGATTGCAGAATGCATCCTCAATAATCCGAATTAATAGGCGACCTGCGCCAGGGCTACCGGCTAGAAAATCAATTTGAATATCCCGTGATTATATAGTCCTACAAAATATATGGAGTTGTTGATGAAAGATGATATAATATAGTATCTTCTAATGATCGTTAATTAATATATTATTAAACAAATAAAATGAATAAAAAAAGTAAGAAAAAAGAAAGAAAGAAATATGCTAAAAGAAAAGTCACATAATTTTATTGAAATGTACCATTTTTTTCCTACACCTTATAAAACTGCTAGTGCGTCTGTGTTCCTTTCTATATTAATAGCCCGTGACAAAATGATAAATACCACGGTAATAATTTACAAGTCCTATTTACACGTTTTAAACTACAGAGTAAGAGGTTTTTTTTTTTTTTTTTTTTTT
>LQNK01001212.1:40881-74679 GCA_001586405.1 Phoebis sennae
GAAATATTTGTTTGTTTGTATTGGATAGGCTCCGATTTGGATGAAATTTTGTACAGAGAGTCTTTGAAACCCCAGGAATGACATAGGATAGTTTTTATTCCGAAATTCCTACGGGAACGGGATATGTATACGCGGGAGAAACTGCGGAGATCGTATATAAATAAATTATTAATTATGACTTTTGTATTTTCATCTCTCTTGTATGCACGCCACTTTGTGAAAACATAATAATTATTTTGTTATATTAAAATACTAGCCGCGCCCCGCGGTTTCACCCGCGTAACATCTGATCCCGTGGCAACTCCGGGATTAAAAGTAGCCTATATGTTATTCTGAACCCTTACCTGTATGTATACCAAGTCTCATCATAATCGGTGCAGTAGTTTTTGCGTGAAAGAGTAACAAACATCCATACATCCATACTTACAAACTTTCGCCTTTATAATAGTTATTAATTAAAATATTTGTTCATATAAGTGACAACCCTACACAGCAATCAATTATTCACACTATCACTTTTGACCAAAACGAATTTCGTTAGCCCGCATCAAATATTTCGTGCATTCGTTCAAAATTTCCGATGGCAATTTGCGACAAAGCGTGCAAAATTTCTCCCATTTTATATTTAGTTTAAATGTTTGTTCAATTTAACTTTAACTAGTATTTTTCACGTTTGAATTGATATTCACCAATGTACCTATATATTATAAAAACATTTGTTTGTATGGACGAGTTAATACCTAAAACCACTGTATAAAATCTCTCACTCCTAATTATGATAGGTAAATTCATAAGGAAGGCTATAAGTTATCTACAGTCTAATATGTAGTAGCATAATGCTGCTACGCAGGTGAGACCACAGAGCACAACTAGCATACAATAATATTGAAAATAAACTCACATAATCTCAAGCAATATTATTAAAAAATGTTTCAATGTGAGGCCAAGAGCTATTTGCCAACCTTGATACATAACAAAAATTATAATTAAATGTAACGACTTGCTTAATGAGGCGGAAAAGAACGATTACTTATAAATAACGTATAAAGTCAACATATTACGTTCTATTTGAAGAAAGTTTATGCTATTTACTTAAATACTTTGTAAATATTGACTCTTTTGATATAGATAGCAACATTTTAAGAATATGGCTATATCACTTTATAACCGTTGTCTATAATCAGATAAATAATCACGTGTTTAAATAAAAATTATATTTTATTAAAAGTTAAAGAGAATACTTTCATTCAAGTATTTTAATATAATTGTATATTAAACTATACGTCAATTAAACAATTATTTCGAATCAATTAGCTCACCTTGTATTTTTATACTTGAATGAAAGGTTTTAAATTACTCACTACCACACGTAAATTTTCAACTTCCTTCAATAAATAACACAACATTTAACACTACGCTATCTAGTCGTAAACTAAGCAAAGCTTGTACTATGGAAACTAGATAACTGATAAAATTATTTTTTGTAAATACATACATACTATAGATAAACACATCAGAAAATTACAATGTTCATCATAAAAATTTTCTTGTGGGGATCGAACCCACACCCTCCGTTTCAATGAGTTTACATTTATTTTCTCAATACAACTCAATCGTACCACACGACACCAGTATTATATAACGAGTTCCATAAACAACGTATTCGTGGTACAATTTCAACAATAATTAAATTCATGTCAAGAACCCATCGAAGCACACAATCCACTGTAATATTTCCATCGACTACCGACGTGAAGACAATGAAACACGAACGTATAGATATAAGATTACATATCGTTACGAATGACATTCCAAAGGGTAAACTGTTTTGTGCTGAAAATAAAATAGCCTAGAAACAGTGTCGAGGGTGAAAGAAGTATTTTGTACTTCGTCGATTTTAAACAAATGTTTTCATACAACTTTCAATTGCCTATTCCAGGGATGGAACCATTGGCACACGACAAAATATTTTAGGCACGGTCGCGTATCAAAAATTCACTAACCACTACAAAAAAACATCGTCCATTCTTACGCTGTCATCGAATTTATAGTATTTATTATAATCAACATTGAATATTTTTTTGGAAAAATGGTACGTTGATGAAAAAAGGTTCATCATCTCTGGCCTATTCTAACGATACACGAATAAACGTAAACGAAACGTAACCTATTGAGATTCTTAAGCATTACTCAACAATACCGTCCTTTTAAAACATAGTTTTGTTTTATTAATTTCTCGTACAGTACGCGTTCATTTCTATTGAACAAATTAATCAAGTTACAATTTACGACACATAATTGTAGAACACTGCCCGCTATTAGACTGTTCATACAATTATATGCAATACGATACGTTTACAACTCTACAGTCGTCACACTCGATTGCTACTCAGAAGGCATTACGCAAAATAACACGCCGCGCTTATAAACAAACACTTTCAATTCAAACGCGTATCACGCGTGACATCTGCACAGTCCTACGTATAACGGACGTGATTGTCTTTGGAAATGGTGAACCTTACCTTGTCTCTGTGCGAGTGTCTATGGTGTGTCACCGGCGGAGGGTGCTGACTCGGCGGGTTCTGGCCGGTGACGACCACTGGGAGACCGTCGACGATCGTCACCATCACTCGTTTGTCGGAGCTGCGGCGTCGCTCAGCAGAATTCCGCCTCCGTCTTTGCTCATCCGCTACAGGCTTCGAAAAGACCGTGCGTCGATCAAAAGCGCGTGGATCTACTTGATTCTCTGCCGCCCTGGTAGCCGGGGTGTGACTTTTCGACCGTTTCAGTAATCTCATTACATGGGATTTAATCGCGTCCGGTTTGCTGACCGGCGGCGGCTCGGGCTTGTGTTTATACGACTGGGAATGCGCATGATGACGCTGCACGGACACCGTGTGACCCATGCCTGGTGGTATCACGTTGGATAAGCTCTTGACTGCGTATGCAGCGTCTACTTTGTTCCCGGCGACGCACGATACCTCGTACATCCCGATCTCTTCAAGATTCCTGCTCGCCTAGTACTTTGCACGACACAGTTTATACTTTATACACTCATTTTCGTTTCCATTCACTTGTGTCACTGCAATCCTGGTTGTAAAGAAAACACTTATTCGAGTCGGACCGGTTGCGTTAAAAAAACTAAAACATCACTTCATCTAGCAAAAAAGTAATAAAGTAGCGAGTTATTATTTATTAGTACACGGAGCGCACGTCCACTCGATGCGGGCGTCGACGACATACTAACACATTCAGAGCGATATTAGAATAGAGAATCTCAATGATGTATGAATGATAAGAGAGGATGCGTGTTGAGTCGTGGGCGATGCGACTTACCGCATAAGGTCAATGTTTCGGTGAAGTCATCTTTATTGAAACGATAATGCCGCAGTTAGGAATTGACGTCTTAGCAATTAATCACTTGAAGATGGTTAAGCGTAATTTGCGTATTAATGGAATGAATATCGAGCCGTCCCTTGTTTTGTGTTACGTTTTTCCTACTTTGTTTGTTATTTCTGTGTTGGGAATGTTCGGGTAAAAAACGTCATTTTATCCCAAAGGGTTGAAGGAATTTTAAACGAATACCTCGTTTGGGCGTGAACCACGGCGTTCCCTTTGAACAACGAGATAACGCGATTTCCCTACATAATCTGCCCGGCGAGGGGACAAAAATACGCTTAATATTATTTGGAGAATTGTTCTGAAAAATCCCTTTGTCTCCGATCTACCAATAGTTGAATTTTTCCTTTATTTCATACAATACAGGATACATTTATTAAATTATACATGTATAAATTATTACTAAAAGTCACCGATCACTTATACAGAATAAAAGCCAACAAAAGCCAAATCAATAAAAACATGTTTGAGTTTGAAATTGGGTTATATTATTTTTAGAAAAATAAAGAACCCTACAAAAGTACAAACATTCCCCCATAAAATTCCACACGAATACTCCTCTATTTATAAATTCTTTCCACGATTAGTAATACGGTGGTTTAAGGAAAATAATGTAATATTTTTAATAACTGCACTAGTCATCGCTTACAAACGTCCATTACGTATTAACCTTTATGTACAGACAATGATAAAACTCCCTTATATAGCGAACGATCTTATTTTAAGTGTAACATGTGTTAATTTATAGAAAATGTTACTACGTTTTTAATGAGGATAATCAATACTTGACGAATTTGGCACTAAAAACTATAGAACTATAATTAAACATATTTTTTATATTTATAAACACAGACTAGAATAGACTTTCCATAATGAAATAAAACTTTTAAAATACACGAGTGTAAACTCTTTGTTAGCTCTCACATAAACGTATACATACCTACATACATATTCTACGAGTTCTATACAACTTATACGAAATAAAAATAATAATGGATGATGAATAATGAGATGGCAAAGTTCGATACGATGCAGCGAGGCGTTGAAAACTTTTAAATGTGCATCCCATTCAATTACTGGGTCATTTCATCTACGTTGCATATTTATTTTTAGATTTTTATTAAAAATGTGTTTTTAACTTGTTTCATTAGAAACGAATGGTTGCGGTATCTTCAAGTTTGTATTGACTTTTATTTTAGTGTAAGTAGTGTGTAATTGTGTTTACTTTATACATAATTACTATTTGGTTAATTAACTAACTAAATAGCTTTATACGGTATAGCGGTTATACACGAATATTTTAAAAAAAAAACTTGTCCTGTCTATAATAACACAAAAAAGGTATTTCTTTAGTCGTTCATAAATAAAACGCACAAACAGCATTAAAGATCCGCATTTTATAAGTTAACGTCACTATAAAAACAAAATCTTAATCCATAATTATTTTATTCCAAATTTAAAACCACTCAACGTTCAATCAGGCTACAGATAATAAATAACAAAAAATGGGTCAGTTTTGACGTTAAAATCGATTCACGCTGAGCGGCGCGTGCGCAACTCGTCTGAAACTCTTTGGAAAGCGTTATATAACTGCCAATCACGATTGCTAACTATTCACCTCAATTATACACCGATTAATCGTTATAAAATATATATCATATTTATTGATATATTTTTTGTAAAATTGATTGAATTCTTCTATTGATTAATAAAAATGTATTGAATTATGTTACATGAATGAAACGTTAGAAAGACATAAGTTTATAAACTAAATAAATCAAATTCGCTACTATTAATTGAGATATCTGAATAACCGAAATTTACATTGAATTTTTTATCACATCTTATTACTATTAAAATTGAACACCCACACACTTTTCGTGTCCAAATATATTAATATCAAAAGTATGATATTAAAATCATTCGTCCTTTACATTAATATTCGATTTAACTTTAGTGCAGTACAAATACAATTTTCAGTATTAAATACATTTGGGACATATTAAAACCGCATTGATATAAGTTTTAAAAGGGATAATAGCTTTTAACCCTTAGTCGCTCCGGTGAAGTTTGTAATTAAATAACTTTTGAACACCAAAAACCAAATCAGAATAGATAAAGAACTTAGCTTGTAGATTTTAATATAGGACAGCAAAAGAATATACGGTTCACCTAATATTATGTGTACACTACCCGACGTATGAAAAGCATGATAGTTTAAAAAAATATTTTTTAATTAATAATTATTAGTCAAACAAAATATTTCATTACTGTGTTAGAATCATCATCACTACATAGTATAAAACAAAGTTGCTCCCCGCTGTTTGTCGCTATCCTATGTCATGCCTGGGGTTTTAAAGAATCTCTGAACAAAATTTCATTCAAATCGGTCTTATAGTTTCGGAGCCAATTCAATACAAACAGACAAACAAATATTTCCCGTTCATAACGTTATAGTATAGATATCCAATGATAATAGATTTCAATCCAAAACCATGACGCACTTAACCTATTACATAGAAAAACTTAACAAATAGAATCAATCCCGGTAGTAATGAATCACCGACCAACAGAAGTAAGAACCGTTCGACCAACCGATGATTCATCGGGTCATTACTTTCGTTTACTATTGCAGCGCTAAATACCCTTAATGAATGTACTATCATTTGAATGCATTGTTTCGAAGTTAACCGGTGCTGCTTTGAATTGTAACTTCCACCTAACTTCCTTTAAATTCCATTATTTGCTAAACGATTTTGGGGAATCTGTTCTTTTGGTGTAAGCATTTTTTGTACCACTCAGCACAAGAAAAATCACCATTTGTACAACCTAAAGAATGACTTACATTAACTAATATTTAGTTATCTAACTGTGTTCAAAATTACATCTTACATCTCTCAATAACCCTTAACCTCGAATCATACCTACACCATCAAACCACACTATTAAAAACATTACGATGGATTTCGACGCTTCAATTCTATCATAAAACATTCATACTCCTTTCTTCACGATATTCCTACATCGCACATGATTCTGCAACGCATTTTTCCCGTATAAATGTACCTTATTGTTAAATCAACTTCAATATACGCAATCGCGCGGTGAAATTCAGTGAAAGCATTGGATACAACTGGTACTGGAGTGATTCATAGCTTGAACTGAATATATGGACCTAGATCGGAGACTAATAGATCTATACTTGTAATGTATATGTTATAATAATGAAGAATACGCAAGCTATGTCTAACCGAGACAATTTTTTAAACAAGTTTTCATACCTCATTTCTTTATATTTTTATTTATTTTGAGCTGGTAATATCTCACTGCAGAGCAAATGCCTAAACTAAAGCTTATTGCCAAAAATATCTTAACCTAAACCAAATACAAAAAGAACATAAGAAACTAATACTAGACAATGAATTATAATTATGATATATAGTACCAACAATAAGTACGTTACCAATAATCTTAAAAATTATCATGATTAACATACAATTAATTTAAATACAACAACATTAGTTAGTATTCCCCACCGACTACCGAGTCTTAGTAGAGTCGGCCTTCAATACTTAGTCGATCAACAACTAAAAATATAGTAGTATTGTGTAAAAAAACACTAGCTGACCCGCGGGCTTTGCTCCAGTAGCATAAAGTTATATATATAATTATATAGCCTATGTTACTCGTGGATAATGTAGCTTTCGAATGATGAAAGAATTTTTTAAAATCGTTCCAATAGTATTTGAGCCTATTCATTACAAACAAAAAATATTAGTGTAGAATACTACTATATTATTATCATATCTCTTCAACTACCATACCTAATCAAAGATGAATTCCGAAGAGTACAATAACAAAATTCAACGAAAACCTATTTCTCAGTATTAACCTTCGATTCACAATGGAGCAACAACATGGATATGCAATTATGCATGTTTGCGCAAGCTGCTTGTCAAATTGGATATTATTTTGTATACATAATGCAGTGCCATGCAAATTGGAAAATTAATATTTATAGGGAACTCATGACTCCTAACGACTTCGTCTACGTCAGGTCTATAAAGCTCGCTAAAACCCATGCTTAGCTGATCTCTATAAACTACCTTTATGCATAATTTGATCTTTGTAGGTCAAGTAGTTTTCAAGTTGATTCGTCAATGTGTCAATGGATACGTTATTTACAATAGATGTAAACAAAAATTGTTGACAGCGGCCATTCTAGGCAACAATGCAAAAGATATGGTACCCAGTTATTATTTATGACTACCCACTTTCATAGACCGATGGGTCGGAAATCACCGAGAATCGAAAGCCAAGACACAAAATAACAAATTATTTATAGCATAATTAAATTGAATTCTAGACTCGTTTATAAATGAATAATATTAATGAATTTATATCGGTCCAGTTTGAGATCGACTATCAAAATTAACACAAAACTGTCTCTTTAAATAATATTATAATTTTATTGAGGAAATATAATTTTAATCGCGACCTTGTGAATTATAAATAATTTAGTTTTAAATACTAGGATATATGTAAACGACCTTAATGAGCTAGTTTCCAGTTAATTAATTTCCAGTTATAAATAAAAAACGTCGTAATTTTGACAAACCGCAACACAAACCAGTTAGCAAAAATCTCAACTGCATTCAATTGTTTATGAGTTCCTAATTTTCTGCCCTATTTTTAAACGACTTTCAAAACAGGAGGTTTTATTTATGTTACCGCATTTATTCGGCATTTATGGACCGATTTGAACAATTCTTTTTGAATTCGAAAGGTAGTGTGCCAGTGTAGAATAGAAATTTGGTTAAAGTCTGAACATCCATGTGGAAAATATCCACGTAACTCCTTAAAAATCAACTGAATAACTAAGAAGAAAGTAGTAGAATTTTATTTTTGGAAGCTATTCAAAGTATGTGAAACACTTTGAACGACGAGTGTACCCAAGTACCCATAAATGAACACCTATCAAACCCCTCATCATTCCCAACAACCCCCTGTTAAGATAACGTCCGTCTACCTCTACATTCCGGTCGGAAAACACCTTTTTGCGAAGGCGTGATACACTTGTGTTTGGACGATATACATAGATGTGATTCCTTTTTATGACAACTGACAATCGAGATCACTACATAGCATATAACAAAGTCGCTTTCTCTGTCCCTATGTCCCTTTGTATGTTAAATCTTTAAAACTATGTAGCGGTTTTTTTAATAGATAGAGTGATTCAAGAGGAAGGTTTATTTGTAAGATACCATCCATTACATAATGGAGAAATACTGTTATTTTCGAGATTTCTAATGTGATGTAGTTAATTATCATTTTTTTTCCGCTCACATTACAAGCGCAGACTGAACCCTACGATACTATTTATCAAAACAATGTACTAATTTTTATATACAACGTTCACAGTTTTTCTGTAGTGGATTTAGTATCAGCATTGCACCTGTACGAAGCGGGTCGCTAGTTTTTACTAAAAATACAAAATTAAACTTATACACCTATCTAATAACAAAAAATAATAATTATGAAATCAATCATCGCGTAATTGAAAATAGTTTTACGTCGAAGGCAACAATACACAACACAATACGAGTACAATATTTACACGCATACCAAATGTCAGTTATTGAAATTGCAACGCAGTCAACCTCGTTAACTAAAAGTAAATATTTTCATGTGATTTCATAATGACGGGTAAGAACCAATTAAAAAGATCCTAATTAAATTTATACTAATATAATAGCTGTAGATCTTTTTGTTTATTTGTTTACCTTTTGAACTACAAGTCTGATTTGAATGTTTGTGCTATATAAACCACTAGCTGAGTTCTGCGGATTTTTGGGATGAAAGATATCCTATGTCCTTCATCGGGTTAAAAACTTAAACTTAAATTTCATCCAAATCGATCCAGTAGTTTCGGAGTCTATTCAAATCAATTCGAACAAAAAAATAAAACCTTTTCTTTGTATTATATTAGTATAGATTAATCGAAGCATTCGGGAGCAAACTGGCGCGGCACAGCTAGTACTTGATACATTGTAAACTAGTCTTAAGACAATTTCCAAAGTCTAAAGTACATATTAGGTACACGTTCTTAGAAAATCACACAAACCCATCCCCATCAAGTAATTAATAGCTAATCCATATAAAGGGTGTTCTTATGCTAATCCGAGTCCCAAATAACGTCCAACTCCAATATTTGTCTTCAGTTACAATAATGTTTGTCCAACGCCCTGTATAAAGGGCAAAGTTTTTATCGAGTCAGCATTACGATATGCAAATGTGATAAGCTGTTATGAGGGATCAAAATCATCTCGAGATCTCTTAGATTAGAAGTACAAAATTTACGTCAGGGATTTAAACTTGAATGTACATTAATGCCAGGCGTCCACATGTCGGCTTCGAATGTTATATTATTTGTATAGAATGTCACACAAGTGCGTACAGTGATCCGATAATGTTTAAATCCATATAACGAATCCGATACGTATGGTACTGGAATATGAACACTTAGCTTTAGAAGGTAAGCTGAAAATTGCATGATTCATTTACAAATTAAAGGATTTCAAACGCATTCAAAGCGATTATGCATTTTACAAGCACGAATTTTATATTATTTTACTGCAACCGTGGCAAAATACGTTGCAATCATCAATTTAACCGACAAGTATAAGGAAATTCAAAATTAATATTCCCACATATTCAAATATCTCTCAACTCATACAAAAAAATAATCGCTGGTACTACGGAATCTTTACGGAATCGCTAACAAATAATGACATAATAACAACCTATATAACACAAGGTATATCAAAAAGCATTATTTAAAGATACACATCCACATGTCACCATCATACGCATCGGACTTCACAAATCACAATAATCTTTGTATAGAAAGTCACACAGATGCAACCACTGAACTGAACGCATTTCCTATACAAAAAATGCGTATGATACTGGCCTGTGAACTTAACTTTAAACGAACCTACACTACAAAACCCTAGTATTGAAAGCATCAAAAAACCAAACTAGAAAACCCCCTTATTCAACTCAAAACACCCACTACGACTTTCCTCAAAACGACTCACAGAAAGGGAATACATTGAAAGGAATAATGACTTATTACGAAGCAGACGTAAATACACACGTACACGTCTTGTACTGCAAGCAGTTCATTACAAATGAACAACGCAAAATGGTCGCAACACGACGAGGAAAACGTTCACAAAATTGCATGAAATAAAAATGTTTCTCGAATTGTCCCTATAAAAATATCCCACGAGCAATTGTTGAGTTTTTTTTAATTATAATTCTGACTGTGTATCCGAATTTGAAGATCCCTATATTTTATTTTTTAAATAGCTATTCCGAGCGCTTCGCCCCCGTACCATAATGTTATAATATAGCCTACACTCTATAGCCTTTATATTTTTAAATCGCACGAGTAGTCCTTGTAATTAGCACATTCAAAACAAACTATACATAGAAGTATAGATACGTACTATTTACACTTCTATTGCTGCCTTCTAGCAACGTTTAACAACGGTGCCTATAATAGAAAAATTACCAATACATTCGCATATACACGGTACATTTTATCATACATCAAAAGGAGTACACTAGTGTCTATTAATATCTCCGTCTGCGTGTCTGTCCGGGGGTGGTAATCCCCGCATTGTGTACTTGAATACACGTCGTTTACACTTCTATTGCTGCCCTCGAGCAACATCATTGAAACAAAGCGTGTAAATAATAGAAAATGTTTTCGAAAACACTACAAGGAACTTTGAGATGGATTTTAATGATGGGCGTGATGGAAACCATTGTTACTGTATTTCATAACGTATATTTAATGTTGTTTCTACCAACGACACTATACAAAAGATATATGTAAAGTGGTAAATTTTGATCAACTATCTTTTAAATAAAACAAAATGTTATTAAAAATCTATAGTAGACATTTTTATGATAAAATTAATGATAATACAGCAATTATAAACAAACGTACATATAATTTAAGAATTATTTTCATAAATAACTTGGTTACATATTATAGCAAGACTCTACGAACAAAGTCCACTTACATCTCTATATACCTAAATATATAAATCAGAGGTAAATCCCAAAATCTGGCTTCGTACCAAGCCTTAGTACGTTATGGGCGCCTCACCACCTTATCGCATCGAAGACAATAAAACTGGATCCCAAAGACTATACTATTTGTATACGAGTAAAAGCCATTACGTGGAAAATTCAGTCTTATCAGTAATAATATAAGAATTTGGTTTTTTGGCAAGTCGAACATAGGTAACGTAGCACTTGATGTTAACAGATCTCTAATATGCATGTGAATAATATAACCACCAGGGTATATTTCCTATTGTATTGAGACCAATTCAAAGTGGTTACAATACAAGGAAACGATCGGTGGTGGATAAAATGAAACGAAATACATGAGAACAAAAATATTCAACGTCTTCACTTACGCCCGATGTTAATAATCAATTCTTCAAGTGCATTCATATATGGATATAACAATACATCTGCTAATCCAAGGACTGGAGCATTTGTCAAAAAAAAAATAATCAAGCTTGTTCAATCTATTGTTCATTTTGTAGATAAGAGTCAATTATTTTATTGGTCAAACCATAAATTTAAATACTCTGACAAAAAAAAATCTCACCAAAGTCATCGCATACCAAACAAAAAAAATAATTAAATAAACAACCTCCTTTTAAGACGTCGATTAAAAACTATTACATGCATGACATAATAAAACAATTGCGACAGCATTCCGTCTTCGTCTTCCAGGAAGCATTTTAACAATACGATCACTAAAAATAAACTCATCAAGCCTCGAGGCATTGTCGAGAGGTAATCACCGCGTATTTTAGTCGCAACCTTTGTGATTGTGCGTTTAATATCACTTTGTAGTATTATAACCGACGTTGATGCAAATAACAGAGAGGTAGCGAAGTCAATATGTACTCCAATTTAACCTACCCGTGTCTCTAACCCTCAAACGAATACGGTCTTTCAACGGTTTGAAGTATTTTGTAGTTTGTATGAGCGAGAATTAAATTTAAAAGTTAATTCCATGATCATAATTTTTACGTTTGTTGTATTTTTAAAAATGTTTATACAATAGACAAATAATAATAGGTAATATATAGCTCCCCTGACCGACTTCGGCCATGGTGGCAGATCTCAAGAGAAACTAGTCAGCTGCGTAGGAGATATTATAGTGCACCGGAGAGAGATCAGGCAGGACAAGGATAGACAAATAGATACATTTTGGATGTAGCTACCCGTTATTTGCAAGTCATTTTATAAAACCAAACCTCGATATAGACTGCGAGACGAACAAGCAGTTTATATTTCTGTGAGGTCTCATCCAACGGTCTGAATTTGAATTGAAATTGAAGTTTCTGCCATATCATACAGCTAAATTACATATGGCCATCGTCCGTCACGACGGTTTCGGACAATTTGCAAACGGAATTGAATAATGAGCAGACAAGTGGCCAATGTAACATGATCGCATTTCGTAATATCCATCGTATGTGTTTGTAGTAATTGGACGTATTTTACATTAAAACTCTTTGCAAGACATTTCTTCTATAGTCATAAACCCAGATATAGGTATAATTAAAGTTTTCACTCTCAAACTTAAACTGTTTTATTCAAGGAAGACCTCTATTACTGATTATCATCCAACTCAACATCTACATTGATCTTTTCTTCATATATATTTTTCATTTCCCAAAAGTGTCGTCTTCGTCGTGTCTTTGAATAATATTTGTAAAACCAGCTCTCTTGATCTAGTATAAAAAGGATAAAATATCGCGAAAAAGGAGCGTTCCTTCTTCCTGTGTTTCCTCTACTATGCACAAGTTTTACCCACAGCTCTAAAACCTATCGTTTAAAATAACCCATGTGGTAGAATCGAGTACATAGGCATAGGTTATCGAATGTGCTTATACACTTTACGCTCCGTTTAACATCTGTGCTAAACTGGACCGAAGTATAAAATACGTGATTATTTTGTAATACATAAAATAACGAACCACACTTTTACAGCTAATAGCAAAATAGCAACTGCACAGAAGATTTTTTTCCTACTATTTTATTACTTTAGAAGATATGCCGTTTCTTACAACAACCACGAGTAGAAATCGTCACACGATAAATAATTAAATATTGCTTTAAGCAGTTCTTTTGCATTTTATTTCAGATATATAAGCCTTTAAACGAACAATAGGAATACATGAGTAACCTTAATGTTTAGGCAGCTTTCAGAAGTGGGATACAACTTTTCCTTCTTCGAATAAAGTTTATTCGTAGAAACAATGTTACATGTCACTGTTATTACTTCCTGACATATTTAGCTTTTATGATGATTAACCTAACGACATTTACCTTAAATTTTATATCTGTACCTTCACGCACAAAACAACCAGTACATTTACTAGAAAAATTATAAAAAATATCAACCAATCGACATTTACAAAGGAAACCCGGCCTCCAATCAGAGGCCTCCAGTGGACCGTGAAAGAGATTGTCCACAAAAACAGAATTGATAACGACGTGATGAAGGAACTGTGATTGACGGATAATTTCAGATGTTTTTCATTATCATTTGCAGGGCGGAAAACGGAACACAAAAAGGAGTTATTTTGTCCAGATATTAATGAGGTTACATATTTAACATTATTTAGCATTGCACTACGCAACAATATTCTACGATATAAAAAAAGGCTAAAATTTAATATTTGGAAGATGATCTCATGCACATACAATCAAATTCAACTTCATTGAGTGTTTACAAAGTTTTGTCGACACCTTCTTAGCATTATAAATCATGATTCTATTACACATTATTTATACATTTAAGTCTTCAAATACATAATCACATCTTTGTATTAGGTCTGCCTACATTTCTTAATAACTTTCTTTAGCAAATCCCTATGTAATAAGGTCAGACCAATTGACTCTTTTGGCTAAATTACAAATAGCGTTACAATGTGACGTCACATTGGATGCTCTCACTTTCATCCGACCTCCATCCTTCATCACTCACCGCCTGCCAGAAATATAACGATGATGCATGGAGATGAAATGCAAAAGCCGATATACAAAATATCATCCGCGTAATATTTTGATGCAGGTCGTTAAAATTTGTATACGCGGATTTTGTAGAGAATATCAGTTGTTATTTTTGGGCTAACGTTGTAGGAAGTCAATTCTAGAAATAGTAACTCGATTTTGAATAGGTTAGTCTTAGAATATTGCCTGTATGTTATTCAATCTCGTATAGCAGCTTCTTTTGGGTAGGCTATGTCCAGGTCATACCTAGACATTTATATTTCCACTGATACACAGGGTGATGGAATCCAGGACCTCGCGGTTGTAATGTTTGACGCCTTAAGCACTGAAGCACTGAGGCGGTCAATGTGAAAAATAGTTCGCTTCGCTCGCATTAATTTTGGAGTCTATAGATCAATAAACAGTATCCTATCGCCTAATCCGGCTAATATTATGCTTAATATTATCAGAATCCGTTCATCTTAACATCTAAACTTCACATTTATAACATTAGTAGTATTCATCAAAAGACCATACTTTAGTAACATCGTGACGAAAAACATTTTTCC
The DNA here is from genome assembly GCA_001586405.1 of Phoebis sennae. Taxonomy (NCBI): domain Eukaryota; kingdom Metazoa; phylum Arthropoda; class Insecta; order Lepidoptera; family Pieridae; genus Phoebis; species Phoebis sennae. Next base: position 55,947 of record LQNK01001212.1, read on the forward strand.
GTTAGCCTTTAATAAAAACATCAACAAGACGGATTACCGGAACACCATCGAGGAAACGATTAAGGAAGATCAGAGAAACCTTATCCTTCCGACCTTCGTAGTATTTATATCGATCTGCGAATATCAAATCCCTTTATAATTATCAAAATACATTTTGCTGGTCGAAAATAAATTAAAAATAGGCTTTAAAAGTCGAATTAAAGAAATGACAAATATTCTAAGTTAAGCCAAGTCTTACTCTAATCGATTTTTTCAAATTTTTAAATTTCTGGATATTTCAGTTAGATATTGCATCGCCAACAAATTCTTCAACACTTTTACGAAAATTCGTTAGGTTAAGAAGGTATGTACTATTAAAAAGTGCGTAAAAAATGAACAGTAATAAACACGCTGTGTTCAAACATTTGACGTAACAAACACTTCTGTCCGAGAATAGCGCACGAACCCCACGCAACGACGAAAATAGACCGACTTTCGATTCGTAACACGTTAAAATAAAACGTTTAGCCTAATTAGTTACGTAAAGCGAATGCGAAATAACTTTATTTTTCAAGTTCAAAACTTACCATTTGTCCCTGACTTTGATGAACGAGATAATGTCAGTTCGTCTACTAATACAACTAGATGTCGTGTCAGCACAAAAACCGACCCGGAGCATGAAATATTTTTATAATTTTGGAGTTTACTAGTAGGTGTCATATTTGTTATTAGGTAAATCTTAAAACGGTTTGAAAAGTCTACCTCGTTTACGACATTAGCACGATACTCCTCCACATTTATTGAAAAAGCAGTTTTGCTGTATAATCGTACATCATATACATCATAGCATGTATCCATAAATCTTGCACCATGTATTCCCATCCCATTCCTCTCCCATCCTGTTATACTCCTCTCCTAATTTTCCATCAGTGATCCTCTCCCCTTCCTCAAGCCGGCAAGGCATCTACGACAGTTTGCTGTTGTCGATATTCATGGGCTGCGGTCAGTCATTTAACATCAGGTGAACCACATGCTCCTCTTGCCCGCTGTTACATAAAAAAATATGATTTACGTGCTAAAACTCCTTGATTTTGATACTACCACAGGAGTTAAGCTTACACCCCTGCAGCTATCACTGACCAATCTTTCTAGTCTCAAGTCTATGAGGCGATTGTATAAAGAAGCTCAACAGCGTACGTCAATTGTCACACACAATGCAGCTCTAAATGGGGAAACGGCAATGTTCTGTGCACAATGCTTCTATTCTCAGATGCGGTAACGTCACCCTGAATGAGACGACTTGCTGAGTGTATTGGAACTACATTTAACATCCTTAGGTATATAGAGTGGAGCTTGCTCTGCCTTAGTGATATACTATGCAAATTGCAATCAATGGTAGGTAATCATTACTAATTTTATCGAACGAAAGTTTCTGTCTGTGTTTCTCTTCTTCATGCCTAAACATAACGCTACTTCTCAATTGAAAGTCATAAAACACAATGATATACAAAGAAAAATAGTAAGGGAACGTTAAGTTACTGTTAAAGATAAATTACAAAATAATCAGTATCCCAAGAACGCTATAAAATTAAATACAGATTACGAAGTCACAGTACTCGTATACGAGAATTGGTTAGTATAGTCTATATTTTATGACCTATTGATGGAACTGCATCTTCAATAAGAAAAACATTAAGGTAGATAATAGATATAGTCGAATTATAACAATAAATACGTCTAATTCAGTGGAACAGAATCTTATTTTATACTAGTTTTTACACGCCATATGCCCTTGTGTATTTATCATAATATAAAAATGTTATCTTATTGGGATAACTGGTACCCTTTGTCCTTCTCCGTACATGTATGCATAATTTTAGGTAGTTAGAAATGTACAGGTTTAGTAGAAAAATGTATGATATTTGTTTGAATTTCACATTGAACATTCCCTAGCCTTGACCGTTTCAAGGAACCATCTAATGGTCCCGTGACAAGTTAAAAATGGCGGCAATTTGACACGTGACGTCACCGGCCGTGGGGGACCGGACCGGACGGGACGGACTCGCTAAATATGAATTTATGTGTCCGCCAGAAGGTTTGATATGGGAAGGTTTTGCTCTTAATTAAATAATGTGCGCGATGTTTGGACTGTCAGTGTGAATCTTGATAGAATGAAGATGTATTTGTGCATGTCGCAAAATAATGCAATTGAACTGTAATTCTTCCATTGACTAACATATATTATACTGTGTTTATTATAAAATGGTTCTCAATTATGACGTTTTTCACCAATATATATCAGCTCAAATCTGCAAGGAGATTAATCCTCTTTACCTTAAAGCTAAATTATGATCTTTGTAACGTAAGCCAAGCCAAGTTTTAGGTTTTTCAAATAAGCAATTTAGTTACATTAATTCCTTATTCCCTTCAGTTCAATTTATGATATTAATAAAACGTGCTCAAAAACCCCATCTTCCTCGTACATCATGCAGAGGCATCCAATCATGTTTACTTATTACAAGTGCAGGACCAATAAAGTACTGTGGTATAGGGGAAGATGGGGGAGGTTGGTACACTTTATAGGTCAACATTACGATCGTACACAGAACGTATAACCCGGTGGGCTGAGCGATAAATAAGCGCACCGTGGCTATAGTTTATGAGTTTATGACTTTATGACCACTCCCAGTTATATCCGCGGAGTCTATGAGCTTCCCGAATCGTAAATATTTAAACGCTTTCAACGTCTTGGCTGTCGTAGCGGCGATAGTATTTCAGTTGCATTACTAATGTTAATATACTGATGTTTATACTCAACCTCAACTATACAAAAACTGTTAACTTTCAGAGAAACATCCGTATAGCTACTGTATTGATAATTATATATTTTATCCGTAGACGAGCCCGCGGGAAGTGTGTTTAAAAATGTGTTTATAATTTACAATGGGATGTAACACTTCTACAAAAAGGTAAATATACTCATAGCTCTTAGTGTTTTTAAATTATATTCATTTAATTGCAAAGTATATATTTAATTAAATAACATTGAAATCTAAATTAGTATACTGAAAAAATCTCAAACATTCTCCAATGTTTAAAACGTAAATCGAAATTCGATTCTCAATTTAATTTAGTGCAAATTAAGTCGAAATTCGCTCGTCATCATTAATAATATTTCTAATATAACGAAACACAACACAATGAACATTTCAAAGTGAAATAGCCCTTGATGTCTTTTCGGCGAAATGTGTGCCTGAATTGAAAAGATAACGTCTCCTTTACACCGCTTATGTAAATGTGTTTATTGAGCTATTTTGATATTATAATGAAACAAGGCTTGATTAAAATTGCTGCGTACGAGAATAATATCCTTTGAAACAGGCGGTGTGCGTATAAATATAAAATTTATATGATAAGTAATTTTCTTAACTATATGATTAAAAATGTAAGCATATGGATTTGATAAAAATTTATAGATAATGGTAAAAACATATAAATAAATAAAAAGCAACCTATCCAAGTACTATACTTTTCCCCATCAGTTGTTATTATTAGTTAACTTACAAACGTACTAACTCTATCATCCTATGTTCATGTATCATCAAATCGCAACAACTGTACAAAATTGATGAAATTTCGTAAACAGATAGGCAATTAGGATAACTGGATAAAGTGATATATTATCGCAGAGCAAAGGTGCGCGTAGAAGCCAGTTCAGTATCGGTAGGTAGCGTATTGGAATTCAGTATTCACATATTTATCTTAACAACGTGGACGTTAATTAACAACACAATTAAACAATACATTAGTTAAATAATTATCTAATAATCATGTAGCACAAATATGTAAAACAAAGGACACTGTGCACTGTAACCGTTTATATAATGAGATCATGCGCTAAGAACATAATTGTAACAATACCACATAGATCTTGTATTAACGCTCATTGTTTAATTGTCCATTCAGTAACTAAGGCTATAATTGTTACCTACTCTCTTTACAAGCATATCACGTTTAAATATATATAATATACCGATAATTATATGACAACATAGTCTATTAAGTACTTTGTAAAAATTTATATGAATAAAAATATTATATAATTATTAATTATTATTTAATATATATTATTAATTAATATATTCTATTATATAACTACTCAACTATTGCTCTACTTCTTTATTATAAGGACGGAATTATTATTTATTGATACTCCTTTTTTCTACTTCCAAAGCAGCTGCAAAATTTCTCGCCATACTTTTATTCATGTCCGATAAAAATAGGTGACAACATCTCTTTAGATTTTAACACACTAAGCCTTAAAAAAGATTTTAATATAAATTAGAATAAGTATAAACATTTTAAAGATAAAATGTTTATACTTATTACGCTTTTTTTCAATCTATTTCATCTATTTGAATCAATTTTAATACAGTTTTCACAGTCATATCAACCTCTAAAAGACAACGACGTCCTTAAGCGTGAGATAACAAAAGATTATAACATAATTAGATCTCACATTTCCATTTATATAACAAAGGAAAATTCAAGAGATAATATTTCTTTTTATTCGTTACGACCCGACAGGCAATCTACGTCGTCTTAAATGGAATCTCTAATAAGACGGATAACCATGAAATATGATTTGAATTATTATACATAATTTTTAAATCGAAAAGTCAGTAATATACTTCAGTTTTGTTAAAAAAAATATGATGAGACTGAAGCCCTGCGTCCCCTATTGATGCATAAGGCGAATTTTAAATCAGTTCCACTGATCAATTTTTAAAAATACACTACACTTATAATTTAAAATTATTTTATGTAAAATGTTGTTTAAAATAATTTTATCTCCCCATTTCTTCCATGAATCAAAAAGAACATTCCTCATACAAAACAGACAACATTACCAATCTAATACAATCACACAACAATCACATCCAACTGTCAAACAAACCAATCCAATCACAAGCGTTCCAAGAAACCCAGTTCCATTTCCACACTAAAGTTTCCATTTCACGTATCTACTATCAACATTAACCAATTTAGAACCAATACAAAGGACATCATACCTTTCAATGATTGCTAAAATTAGATACATTTTTACCCTCATCAGTGATCAAACAACTTGACATATGTCAACGTCGGACAGCAAAAGGTAAGTAATATTTGACATTTAATGCTGAAACTCGGCCGTGGTATCATTTAATAAGAAACTCGTGTAAAACTTTCCTCTCAGGACAATATGAGCGAATACAATTGAACGCAGCCGATAGTAAATATTTTTCGTATCTAAAAATAACATCAACATTTCAATTCTAACATCATACATTTTCAGCACTCAATTTCCGGAAAAGCTACGTTCATTTTTAATACTATAAAATCTATTTCACGTCTCTATTATCACCTACATTAATCAAACGAATTTTGAAGATTCAAAGGACATATAGGCGCTAAAAAAGTGACACATTTTTTCGTCAAACAACCTGATATAGGTCACTATTGGACGCAAAAAAGTAAAAAATGTTTGAAACTTCATTTTGAGACTGCTACAAATTTAACTAAAAGCATGAACAATTTTATAGGTAATATAATTTAACAAATGCTCATAAAAACACATAAAGAGTTCTGAATTAATCTTGTATCCAAAATAAAATACACACAATACAATACACATACAATTTTTTTTTCGGTAGGTCGGTCTGGGCCTATTTGTAACTATTAAGTTGTGTGTGTGTCATAAATAAATATGTTTACTTTCTTTCTTTCCTACTGTCTTACATAAATTGTAACGAAATATCCTAATAAAATTAAGTTCAAACACGACTTTTAATTTCAGTTCATAATTTATGTACTGCATAAATTTCAACAAAAGTCCAAAATAGACACCTACCCTCATCAGTGTGTAGACAACTTGACATAGGTCACCATCAGACACCAAAAGTTAGAAATTATTTGACATTTAATTGTGAGGTAAATAATTCCAAATTAGCGGCTCTTGTAACTGAATTATCTAATCTGTAATGGTCATAATTAAATACTTGATTGGATTAATACGTCGTATCTAATATATTATGCAAAATGTATTATTAAACGGTAATAGAATATCATTTGTATTCTAATAAATTAATAATTAATTTAGTCGTAAAAATCAAGTTTATGGTTCTATTTATTTATAGATAAAATATTTCAATTAAATGCCAAGAGATGTTTAAAAGGCTTATATTTCTTTTTTTACCACAACTACAGAAAATCATTAACACAGTAGGTATCTACTGGGGTTAATTTATTCTAAACTTTAATAATAAGAATATATAGGAGAATGAAAAGAGATAACAAAAGCAGGGCATTATGAAATTGACATGAATTACTTAAAAAGTAGCCTTGCCCCGCGGTTTCAACCGCGTATATCGCCTGTTCCTGGATTTCCGGGAGTTGAACAATCTCTGCACAGAGTTTCATCCAATTTGGTTCAGTGGTTTAAACGTAAAAAAGATACAGACAGATAAAGTTACTTTCGCATTTATTATTACCAAGAATATACATATCAAAGTAAAAGTCAAAACGTTTATTTTCCAAATCGGCTTCTTTCGAGGCGCTTTTAGAACGTCATATACATTTACATAATAATATTTTTCTTATTTACCACCGATTCGGAAGGCTGTCTCTACCGAGAAGAACCGGCAAAAAAAACTCGAGTAGTTGCTCTAACAATAGTTAGGTACATATTATAAAGCCTATTACACACCAAGTAACAATTTATACTGAAATAGTTCACATGTAAATTTGTATCGCCCAACAATCTGATTATAAAATCGAGAGGTCTCGAATACCATGGAAACAGGTTTGTGACCTTGTGGCTTCACGCCGTGTATCATATGAACGATTACAAAAAACGACACATTTGTTCCTTTTGTTGCTTTTTTAATAATGTAGTTATTTTATTTTTTTGCTACACACACTTTAGTCAACTTCTTTTTCTGATTAATTTGCTAAATGAAGGCAGTTAAGATTTACGACGACTTTACACAGATGCAATCCTGTCATTATTCTAAATATTTTATCGCAAAACAACCTTCTTCTTAATATTACAAAAAAATGCGACGAAAAATAAATATTTAATTTTTACGTTTCACGACGCGACGCAACAACAAAGTGAAATAGATTCCTTTTGCATACATAGTTAGGTATATATACACTCCACACTTCTACGTCTCAATATTTACTCATTATGATTAAAACAAGAAAAACTAAAATGAATTGTAACGTATAATCCGATGACACGCCCCCTTTGAACTTACACTTGGAGTGAGCGCGCGAAATCGCGTATAATCAGATTACGCCACAAAAAAACAAGCATTAAAATGAGCCTGTGGTGATTTGAGACGTGAAACATTTATTATCTCAATAAATATCAATTAAGAAATAAAAGCTATGAAATATAATTGAAGTTCTCTATTCATCTGTACCACGCTTAAATAAATTTATTAAATGACCATAAAAAACACTAAAACTAAGGCTATTTCCAATTCAATTCAGGCAGAATATCATTACAAAATGAATTTAGAAAGATTCAAGTTTTTAGAATTCGTATTCGACAAATAAAATCCAACTCCATCCCAATGCAGATCGTAAATCATTTACCTCCAATTTAACAATACAGGTACGTTAAGATTTACAAATACGGATTATTATATTTTAAATGCTGCATACTATTCTTCAGTGGGACATATTTTTATCATGTGTTTGTGTGTATGTATGCTTAAATCATTAAAACTAAACAACGGATTTTGATGCGGGTTTTTTAATAGATAGCGTGATTAAAGAGTGAGGTTTATATGTATATAATATGCATATCACGCGCGATGCCGGGGCGGGTCGCTAGTCATTTATATTAGAGGTTTATGTTATTTAACATGATTTTTATAGAAAAAAAAACAAAGATATTAGAGTTTCCCTAAGCGCATTAGACATTTGCCTGCCATACCAAGATTTAAAAGTATGCAAGCCACTTTATTATTTGTTAGATCTTTATTACACATGCCGTGCTTATGCAAATGCAATGAATTTGAATATAAAACGTATAACATCCAATTTAGCATCATAACGGCTTGTCTTGTGATATTTATTGCAGTAAAGCGCGTAGATACACGCATTACTGAGATAATGGGATTGTCAGTGGAATATTTCGTAACGCAAATGTGTAATTAATTCAATTTATAAATTTGAAATAATTTAGTATAGATACCTAAATCCTAGGTACCAAAAACTTAATAAACATAAACAATTTTAGACACAGGTGCTTTCTTATACCTAGTTTGGGTATACAATGTCTCTATATGATCGTTTATTTTACTTAAAGTTAATACGGCAGATTAATAAGACAAAGAACAAAAATTCATAGAAAATGTTTGAGCTGTTTCATGACTTTTCGATGAAATTCAATTAATATAGTAAAGAGTACTTTTAACGTTAATACCTAAACCTTGAAACTGCACATCTACAGGCTCTTTACCTTTAATTATATTCAATTAAAAGAACACCGAAAGGCATTTAATGCAAATATAAATTTCCCAAAGCAAAAAGTAGAATTACCCCCAGTCGTCAGAGGTTAACTTCGTTCAGAGTTAGATCTCACTAATTTGACAGATGAGGCCCGGCTTGTAAACTAATTAAGGTGTCCAATTATAATCTATAACTAACTTTAGCCATTGTTTTCAACAAAGATTGTAGAATTAATTAATATTTGAACAAGTTAAAATTATTTAAACATGTAATAGATATTCGATATTATTCATTTATAGTTATTATAGTAAATGTATTTAAGATTCTCGCATTATGATTTACATTTACGTTTCAATTTTGTAATATTAGCATACCTAATTACTGATGAACTTTCGTTATTAAAATAAACATATTTAATTGGGCTAAGAGATATAAATCAGCCAAATGCACGACCTAATTTTATAAGATTTATTATATTAAACCATCCTTCCTTGTAGTAACAATATTATATGTGTTGTATCGATTAATCCATACTAATATTATAATAAGGAAAGATTTGTTTGTATTGAATAGGCTCCGAAACTACTAGACCATTTGAATGAAATTTGTACAGAGATTCTTTGATTTTATCCGTTTATTTCAGACATCAAAAAATACATATTCATTTCATTAATATCACGCTTATAAGTCTCTTAAGTCTATACTAATATTATAAAACTAAAGATTAGTTTTTTTGAACGCGCTAATCTCAGGAACTACTGGTCCGATTCGAAAAATTTTTCTAGTGTTAGATAGCCCATTTATCGAGGAAGGCTATACGCTATATATCAATCCCAATATTCCACGGAAGCGAAGTCCTAGGGCGCAGCGACTGTTTAAAATAATTTTATACAATTCCAAATCTACTAAAAGTAAATTCCCTCCATTTCAAAGCCAGCAACCAAAGGCTTACTCACTCCCAAAGCGGCGTACATAAATACAACATATCGTATACTTCGCTACATTTCCTACAACACAAAATACTAACGTGCGCCGATAGTAAAGTACCGCAGCCCGAATCCTTCCCGCGGGACGCAAGATATATATCTTTATACCTTTCATTGACCGTTGTTAAATAATTCACGTTGCTCTATTTCCCGAACGATTTCTTAAAAAATATTGGTAATACATTATTGAGAAAACAAATCTTTTATAACGTATAAATAGTAAATAACGAATGCCGCATATCTGTCTTCTCTCTATCTCTCTTTCTCTCTCAGTCTCTCTCTAGGCCTCTCTTAAAGCACGCTACAACACAAAATACTAACGTGCGCCGGTAGTAAAGTACCGCAGCCCGAATCCTTCCCGCGGGACGCAAGATATATCTCTTTATACCTTTCATTGACCGTTGTTAAATAATTCACGTTGCTCTATTTCGCGAACGATTTCTTACAAATATTGGTGATACATTGTAGAGAAAACAAATATTTTATAACGTTTAAATAGTAATATTATCGTATTTATTTTAGTAGTCGTTTTAACGTTAGTGTTATACATAACGAATGCCGCATATCTGTCTTATTTGTCTTCTCTCTCTCTCTCTCTCTGTCTCTCTAGGCCTCTCCTAAGGCACGCTACTTTGACGCCAATTGTGATAAGTTTTAGTCTTATAAAAATGATGGAAACTGAATTACAATGAAATGTTATGGTACGTTTAGACAACAAATTTTCGAAAGACTTTATTGTGTGCAATCAACCAATCCACGCCAACAAATCTCATCTATCTTGGAAAATTATTAATTTATGACACTTCAAACAACGCAAGCATCAACAAAACCATTTCATAGGAAACTTCTCTAGCCGACCCATCTAAGGAAAACAAATACATTAAACTAAATAAACTTATCCAAAATTATATTGTCTCTCACAAAAGTACCTACCCACAAACTATCGCAATAAATCTATCTAGAACTGCACTCACCTCCACTGCAAAACATTTCTCATTCGAACAATTATCAACCAAAAAAATCCACTAATTATTCCCGAATTAATCTCATTCATCTCTCTAAGACCGTCCATTAAAAGCAGGAGCATCAACCTAAAAATCAATAAATTGGTCACCAATTACGGTTCTATTCCTGACAATAGTACAAACTACAAAGCAACAAATCCATCCAAAACTAACTACTATAACAATCCGCAATGACAATTTATGCGCGACTCATTTAAACCTGTTTTACTCTAAAATACTCGTAACCCGACCGTTAAAATAACTGCACCCAAACCTGACATCACATATAATTCTAAAACCTTGTAAACAAAACTGTACAACCAACCAAAAAAAATCAACAAACGACAACCAAACTATTCCTAACAACAATACGAACTACCATGAAAATCGAAGAACCAATCCCAAACTTTCGTCCTCGTACAGTCCACACATCGGCAACCGTACCGTACATAAATATAAAACAACATCCGAAACTAAACCCATCTATACAGCAATGACAATTTGCGCGCGACTCATTTAAACCACGGCTTTCATTCTGTTTAACTTTAAAATTCCCGCAACCCGGCCGCAACATTTCAGCGTTCGGTGAATACACCCGCGAACAATGGACAAACATTATGCTCGTGTTTTGTGTAACGATGAATACTGGATTTTTGAATTTTAAAATAGCTTTATGGATATGGCGCAATTTCGTAAGCGGAGTTTTATTGCTGAAGTTTAGTTATTTAATACACGCCCGGCTCGAAGGACCATTTTTCGGAACGGGGATATCGCAAAGTTTCGCTTTGAGTTATTGATTCCTGTTTCACTTTTGCTCTTAAAGTCTGTGGGCGGTACACTTAATAATAATTTATTATTGTCTAAACATTAATCACAACAGCATTTGGGTATCATGTTGATAAATCAAACATAGGAAACCAGTTTACATGTACTAAACTTCAAAGCGAACCACAAGACAACACTTTCCTACCAATTAGTCCTCTTAATATTGTGACTTCTTGATGGTATTAAGTATTTTTATGAATTTTCGAAAGTTTCGAAAATTTTAGTAGTATTTTAGTAGATCATTATTTGAATTAATAGTATTAGTATTTAACTAATAAATTGAGAAAGAAATAGTATAAAAAAATATTTTTTTTCAATACCCATTAAAAGCACTTACTATTATTTACATACATTTCTGGGTCTAGAATCTCTACGAGATTTATCAATTTCTCTGTATTTCTTAAATAATAAAAATACTTATTTTTTTTACTTATATATCTTTGTCTCTAACAATTACTAAAAAACAATTCCAAGCGAAATACTTATACGTTTTAATAACTTTTAATATCCAATTGTAAGATCTATTTATAAACCATTGTCCTTAGAACATTGACCATTTAATAACAAGGGACGTCACAAAGAATTTAGGAAAAACAACTTTTTAATTAACGGCCGCGTACTCCGATAAAGACCTTGCTTTAATTATAGCTTGAAAATTGTGTTATTTCTAAAAGGGACGAGTGAAATTAAACTTTTTGTGACTGTTATTACTTCACTGATAAAACTCTTTATTTTTAGCATTGACTGATCGTCATCTTCCTCAAATTTCTAATACGAAATCTTTTAAACGTTTATTATTAAGTTCTATTGTCAGCAAAGATTTATAAATAGAATAATTTATTTATGCTGGTTTGAGCAAGTTTCTTTTCTGGAGGTGAGAGTCTTGATCTGTTTGCTTTACAAAAAAGGAAATACTTTAACAATTTATAAATACCAAATGTTGACATTATATTGAATTTATTAAGCATAACAGAATATAACAGTTTGGATAAAAACCAATAGTGGAATACTATTAACAATTCCATCTCTATATAAAATTTCATCCAAATCGATCCTGTGCTTTCTGACCCTATTTAATACAAACAAATCTTTCCTCTTTATAATATTAGTATAGAAATATCAAACAGGATTAAAGAAACCTAGTTCTCTACGAGCACTAGACGTCTAAATTATAGAACAAAGTTCCTCCTCGAGTCTTTCCTTTGATCTCAAAAATCCTTTCTTTCTGAAACCAAAGGAAAATGCTGACTTTTAATTCACTACAAAACATCGCATTTTCTCGGCTTAATTTACCTTTAGTTTTCTTATTGCGTATTTTTTTGTTATAATATAAATTATATTGATCAGTCTGAACTAATATTACTAAGAGGAATGTTTGATACTTAATGCGCCCCGCGGTTTTATCCCGTTCCCATGACATTTCCGGGATTAAATGTATCATATGTATTAATTTTCTGCCGAATTGGTCGAGGAGATCTCGAGTTATAAGTGTCGTAACAAACCTATCTTTGTTTTATAAATATAAAGATATAGGTTTCGTATACATTTGTTATCAATTCAGGGGCGACTAAGAAAGATTAAAAAAAACATCTTTGAGTTTTAGGAAACAATCGAATAGTTAAAAAGAGTATATATATTTTTTATAAAAAAGCAGGGCACGTGAAATCGTGAGTACAAACCGTATTAAACAAATACACAACGCAATGATTTCAACAAACAAAAGCTTCAAACAGCAAATCGCAATACACATATCCATTCACCATTAATATTTACTAAAATATATTACGCTCTTTCGTCTAAAGATCAATTATAGGCATCCTATAGTCGTAATATCATATCTATATACGAAATGTCACCCAAATCAGTCTTTGCAGCGTAACACACAAACATCCAAACACAGTCATCCAAACGTATAAACTTTTTCATTTCTAATATTAGTATAATGCACCACGCTCTTGCTATGAGTCACCTCGCTTCAAAACTAGGAGAATTGCTGTTTACAATTTTTTGCAAGTAAACGTTTCAAACGTTATTTTTAGCTGGGGCGGCTAAGGTCGTTTTGGAATGTTTATTTTACAATTCGCCGTAATTAGTTGAAGCTTTAGTGAATTACAGAGCAATAAAAAGCTTAGAGCTTAAAATTGCGACAAATAAAGAACCATGTTTAACGAAATTAATTAAATGAATTATGAACTAACTACTCCTCTTGTCCATATAATTTGGTGCCTTAAGATCAATAAAAAGTAACCTATCATCTAGTCCATCTAGTATCCTATTTGTAGACTAAAATTCATAAAAATCCGTTCAGTAGTTGTGACGTGATTGACACACAAACATCCAAATTTTCACATTCATAATCTTAGTAGGATGTAGGTTAGTAAATTTATGTGCAGTAAATTTATTAATGGAATAATTGAGAAATACAAATCCGCTTACAACTTTGGAAGCGACCTTGAATTATATAAACTTAACTTATTTATGTGCACAAAAAATAAACAGTAATTTTTTTCTCAAGAACAATAATTATATAAATAAAATGTAATTACTTCCTACTAATATTATAAACGTGAAAGTTTGGATGTTTGTATGTCAAGATGTGTGACAATCACGCCGTAACCACTGAACGGATTAAGATAAAATGTTATATATAGATAAGCTATTAGCTGGATTAGGTGATAGGCTACTTTTTATGGATCAAAAGCAAAAGCTAGTCCTCCTTATAATATAAATACCAACGTGAGGATTTATGTATGTACCTACATAAAACACATGTGCTTATATCAGAATCCAGTATAATTAAATAAGAATCCACATTATTCTTCCTACATATAACTAATGCATTACAAACTACAACTTTACCTACTATAACAACAACAAACACACACAACAATCTACCTTCAACTTCATTTAGCATTCACAATAAACTCGGAATACTCGCGAGCACAAAACGACAACACAAGATGCAATCCACGTGTTAGTGTTACGTGTTAATAGTGAATTGGTCTTTATGCAACACGTCCGGGATTATTTTTTATCGCCAAGCAGGCATACGAGCAAGCGGGTCACTTTTTTTTTATGGCAGAGCAGGCAAAGGAGCAAGTGGGTCACCCGATGTTAAGTGATCCCCGCCGCCCATGAACACCTGAAACACCGGGGGTATTACAGGTGCATTGCCGGCCTTTGATGGACAAATACGCTCTTCTCTTGAAGGCCCCAATGTCGAATTTGATCACCTGATGGAAAGTGATCACAGCTCGCGATGTTAGAGGCATCACAAGAACGTTGCCGGTCTTAAAGGTGTTTAAATTAATACATTTCCACGACGTGTCTGAATCAGAAAATACTTTCTGTGAAGGTAATAAAATCTACGAATGTAGTGCTGAGAATAATATTCTACAAGATGTATTAAATGCAACTCTTCATATGCAATTTTGAAAATCCAGGCGAAATAAATTATAATGTACTAAGAGGTAAAGAAACTGCTGTGTGTTATTTTTATGGAACCCTTGCGCCATAATACTATACCATAATTATTTTCAACCTCATCTTTAATAAATTCACATAAGATGAGAATAACTACAACGAAAAATGTATAAATCAAGCATCAATGATGACGCATTTTTATTTACCCAACACTCAGTCAAGTTAATTTTATTAACGTATAAAAACTTGCAAATAGTAAAAGATTAACGTTAAACAATATAAAGCATGGCATTAAAGTCAGATACGTAATTACCACCCACGACACAGCGGATTCCATTAGCGACGAGCCACGCATTAAACTGAAATATTACTTAGCGGCAAGTAAATTGAACACGCTGAAAATGTCACCATTTATAAGCAACTGCGCGGAGGAAACCGCACGACAGATATAGCGAATGTGTCTAGCTGATGTTTATGAAGTAAAATGTATACTTTACAGAACATTCATTTTTCTGGATATAACGTCATCCAGTACCAAACTAAGCAAAGCTTGTACTATGTAACAGATAGACATACTTAAACATATTTTTTTTAACACCCAAACAGTAGAAATTTACAATGTTCATCACATTATACTTTTCTACTTCTGGGGATCGAACCCACACCCTCCAGCGTAATAGAACATTGCTGTATCCACTGCGCCAATCGGATCGTCAAATATGATCCAGGTTATCTTTGTACAAAGTAAAATGAAGGTATGTACAGTCACTGAAAATCAAATTAAACAACTCCTATAAACAATCAGGATAGATTAATCCAAAATTAGTTGAAGCTTTTTTAGAAAAAACTAGCCGATCCTACGCGTCCCGAACACTTTCGAAAGAAAGAATATTTAAAATCGGTCCTGTAGTTTTGAGCCTATTCATTAGAACCAAATTAACAAACAAACTTTTCCTCTTTATATTAGTGTAGATAAATGTCAAACATCAATATTGCGCGCAACATTATACTTCAAACACGCCATCCTGTTCTTTATTGCCAATATCCTCCGCAGACGATGGGTTCGCAAATAAAGTCTGGGATATTTTCAAAACACTCCCCCCACCTAGCACCGGTACATTATGAAACTTCCGTTAACAGTGTATAGCAAACGATACAAAAGATAAGTAAACTAACACAATTACACAACCAGCAAAAGGTTTATCTTTGACTCTATAACTTAACAGATTAAGACAAACCTATTTTAAAGAATTTGTACGAATAACGGCCGTTTTCAATAATGTATCAAAGATTAGGGATAGTTTGATAGCACAGATTATATGACGTTAGATTCACAAATGTCATAGCAAAGGCTATCCGTCGACAGCATATTAAAATCAAAGTAAGTGCAAATAGATAGATTTGTCTGACTTTAGTAAGCAAAACAAGGGATAGGTAGAATATTGAAAACGGTCGTTAGTCAAGGTAATATTTTGAAGAATGATTATTTTTTTATCCTTCAAGTTTTTCTTTATACCCTTAAAAAACATGATGTGACGTATAATTGGAATACATCTCTAAGTTCCATGTTTCGTCAAAATATTTTATGTTACTTATTACTACTTTTAAGGACATTTTTAAAACGTCAATTCCTCTATACACCCGTAACACAGTCGGTCGAACATGGAAACTTCCGTACACAATGGTATCGACACGTCGCTATGAATGGCATAATTGAGTTAATAGAACCAGTTTAATATTCATCCACTGCAAGCGAATGTGGGTCATGTGTTTTTATGACTGAATGATTTATCTTCTACTAGCCCACCTACGTGCCCCGCAGTTTCACGCGCGTATATAGCCCGTTCCTGTGGGATTTTCGGGTTTAAAAGTATCCTATGTCAGTTTACTGGTCCTAAGCTATCCCCCTACGAATTTTCAGTCTAAATGATCCATCAGATCTCGAGTTATAAGTTTTGTAATAACAGAGAGACGAGAGAGATCTGGATAGTGGGGTAGTCTTAGAAGGCAACTGCTAAAAAGACTACCTTAAAATTTTCTCTGTGAAAGAGTTACAGTGAGGTATATTGGACTGACGTCAATCCTGAGTAGGGCAATGCAAATGCCATTTCCTTGACAAATAGGACTTCAGTAAACTCGATCGATACTTTATATTATGACGGAATATAGTATATGTTTTATAATACATCACTTGTCTTAACAACACTTTAACCTTCTCTTAGAACAGGCATCTAAGAGAGGGTTTTCGACGTTCCTCCCCTAAGGGTTTTGGGAACTTTCCAAGTCCAACACATCTGGAGTTTGTTGAGTGATGAAAACTCTCTATTTTATAGAGGCATAAAAATTAATTTCAATTATAGTAAAAAATAAAAATATCTTATAATGTTAATTACCATTAAAATTTTCAGTTAGAAACAAAAACTTCCGTATATTATACAGCGTATCGACACGTCGCTATGAATGGGATAATTGAGTTAATAGAACCAGTTTAATATTCATCCACTGCAAGCGAATGTGGGTCATGTGTTTTTATGTGTCGTATAAATGAGATGCTGTTGTGGGCCGGTATTATAAAACGGTAAAATATATGGCTATAAATTGAAGAATGATTCTGAATAATTATGAAAATGTATGTCTAATACATACCTATATTTTCATAGAGAGAGAGAGAGAGAGAGAGATCATAATTGCATTAAGATTTTTAAACCATAACTGCAAGCTTAAATTAACTTATTACTTTGTGTTTAGTTACACGAAAGTCATTACTCCTTCAGTACAAACGTACCAATAACAGTACTAATAGATAACTAAAAATATACACAGACAACGTATTATAATAGTCATGACAAAAGAATTACAGAGTGTGTGAAATATTTTTTACACAACACAATACCCAATTGTAATATTGCCATATGCACAAAAAATCCTCCTTCAAATTCCACATATAGTCATTGTACAATGTTCTATAAATACTACGTCACATGTCTTTAACGGCCATTTTCAATAATGTATCAATGGTTATGGATAGATTGTTATGTCAAACTATATGACAATGGATAGACAAAAGTCATAGCAAATGTATCCGTCGTTAGGATATTTAAATCCAAGTGGGTGCAAATAGATAGATTTGTCTGACTTTAGTAAGCAAAACAAGGGATAGATAGAATATTGAACGGGCCGTCTTAGTGAAGAAAAATCCAGCAATTTGAAGCAAACCACCTCTTACAATATCCATTACCGTCAGTAAAGACCTCGGCGGCGACCCATTTACTCGCTATGCAGTTTTGGCTCCGGGCTATACCAGCGGTACTCAAACCGAGATGCATCTCCCCTGGAGATCGTCATTAAGCCAAAGAGATTGAGAGCGCTAAATTTATTTTACGTCTTTACCTACTATTTTTCGCTTAGTAGGTTATTTTGTTCTTTGCTAACACAGTATAACTTATTATAGTAAAATTGGTAGAAAGATTCACTAATCTATAAAATAAACAAGTATTCAACAAAATATAACATAATCATTGACGAGAAACAGTCTATTCAGTAACTTTAATAATTTTTCCCTCTTTATACTTCAAATTTAAAAATAAAACAGTACTATGATTTTACTATCCTTGACTTTAAATATATAAACAGATTCTTCATTTTAAGTTTACTACGTATAAGGTATGCAATGGATGTGCATAGTTCAAAAAGTTTGGAAAACGCTGGTCTACACGATGAAAACCACAAGGTATCATGCCAGAGGCCTTGGAATATTAATCCAACCTTTTAGATTCCGTGCAGTTTTTTAATCGAAAATGCGCAAAGAACGCTGTTATTGTATTGATTAAACACTTTTATTGGAGTACGTTCCGTGATTGAGAAGTATCAAGGTTTTCGTGGATTCGATTGCAAATTTCAATGCAAGGGTACGTATAAGAAAATTATATTGAACGCTCTATGTTTGCTAAAATTAACAATGTTACGTAAATTTATTATGTACATATTTATGGTTAATCTACTTTCCCTTAA
>LQNK01001212.1:81052-91375 GCA_001586405.1 Phoebis sennae
GCTGGATTATGGCCTCGCTGAACTTTGGCCACTACCTCAGAAGCTTCTTTAGAGCTGTGTGCATACACTCGATCATTTTGTTTATTGTAGTGCTCCTCGATTGTAAAAATTTTTTCATCGGTAAAAAGAATTTTTCTGTGTTTTTCGTCCGCGTATCGCAGTAACAAATGTTTTGATCTTTCGAATCTCTTTTGTTTTAATTCCTGATTTAAGGTGTGCCCTGTGTATCTCCGGTAAGCCCCAAGACCTAAGTCTTGTTTGATAATCCGGGAAAGTGTCCTCGGTGGGATTTTCATTTCTCTTGAAAGAATTTTCTGCTTCCTTATGGGATTTCGACGAATTCTGGCCTTGACTGCGTTAACAGCCAGGTTTGTTCGAATAGACCGCGGTCGGCCGGATCTCTCACGGTCATCAACAGACATGGTTTCAGTGTACCTTTGAATGGTACGATACACAAACATCCGGCTAATCCCTAGCTTTTTCAATGTATCAAAAATGTTGGCTGGCTCGTTACCTACTTTGTACAGAGCAATAACTGCAATCCTATTCTCTTTAGTGCCCCAGTCCATTTTTAAAACAAATAAATTCTAAACAAAAAACATTAAATAATTTCGGGAAAGAAGTATATTTTGTTATCGTAGAAGCTAATGTTCGAAATTCAAATTACATATCTTTTTAAAATGACTTAAACAGCCAGTAACAGAATTTATGGCTAGACTAGTTAGAATGTAAACTCTGAACTCATATTATTTGTTAGTTTTAATTACTCCCACGGCTTCAGACATTTTCTTAAATCATTATAATAATCCTTTATCCGAAATTGGTGTTCCAAGCTAGTTCATTAGCTTCATTAGTTAAAAGTCTTCGATTATGAATCATTCAGTCAGTAAATAACTAGCTATTCCGCGCGGCTTCGCTCCCATACAAAAATGTTACATAGCCTAAAGGTTTCCTCGATGGCCTGTCTTACACAAAAAGATATAATATTCAAATTGAACCATTACTTTCTAAAATTGGCGTGACCAAACAAACTCTTCTTCTACTTCTCTTCTATATTACACAAATAATGTAGCTCCTTACAAGAACTTTATATGTACTTCTTATGTACATGTAATACGTATACAAGCGCACCAGTAAACATCAGTTATCGGACGATATCCGAGCTAATCGTTTGTTTGTTTACATTATCCGTGGCCGGTTGCGTCTAACGTAATATGGATTGATAAGAAACACTTTTACTATATTTATAGACTTATACTATACTATAGGTTTATAGTATATAGGTAGGATTGAAATAGTTGTATAAATATTCAAATCATTAAGAATTACTCTTATATTTTCCTTTTACAAGCTCAAACTCTCCATTGTATATTTGTTTAAAACACCCTTTCGTCACTTTCATCAAGAATTACTACATGTGTCTGATAATTTATGTAAAAAACTTTTCTATACCTTAATTGACTCTATATGCAATATAGAGTCAATTAAGGCTCAAATCTACACTACCTGGAATTACTGAAACAATAAGACAACCTACAACAAAAACAAAGAGATACAAGAATAAAAGCCGAGCGTTGTACGATTGGGGCAAGCTGGCCCCCTTCAAAAGATCGGCGTGAAGCAGTATTGGACTATGTATCTGTGTTTTGTGCTCGGAGGACTGTATTCCCATCCCACTCCTCACATCCTGTTCTACTCCTCTCCCAATTTCTCATCGTTAATCCTCTCCTTCTCGCCTCCTTCCCTTCAAACCGACAAGGCATCTGCGACACTTTGCTGTTGTAGATGTTCATGGGCTGCGGTCAGTCACTTAACATCAGGTGAACCGCTTGCCTTCTTAACATAAAAAATAATAAACAAATTATCCTTAGCTGTGACAAGTGACGAGAATAAAGACCTCGTTAAAACTTCTCAATGCGATAATATATTTAGCGAACGTTAAAATTCGCGACAAAATCAAATCAGCGAAGCCGTAATCAGCCGTCACAAACGAGCCCCGTTAATTGGCGACGTTTTGTGACGTTCATCCAATTTACTCCGCTACACTGAGCATCCTACTTGTATGGTATTATGTACGCCGAAAATGCTATTATAAAGAGGAATAATATATATATAATAATAAGTAGATATAATAAATCCGAAAAAAAGATTTTTATTCAATATGGAAATTGGAAATTATTTTTACATTCTAACACTATTTGTGTTCTTGATTATATATTATATTATATATGCTAATGTTATTATATGTGCTTGAACACAGAAACAGACACAACAGACAGAAAATTCAATTTGTATATCAATACAAATAAAAAATAGATTTTAAAGGGAAATTCGTACACACGCAATTATAGTTAGAATTTTTCAACTTTATATTTCATAGACTTATTTAGTAACAAATATTTTTTCGTATTTAGCATGATATATTCACCGGCACGCAAAAGTATCGGAAGTCACGATGCCCACACGTCCGCGATACACTTTCTTTTTTATTCTATTTTCTTTGTATATCAGCCTACATTACTATATACTATAACAACCCCATTGTACTACTAATCTTACTGTAGTTTGTAATCGTTAAAAATTGTAAATACCTTATGTGATTTGGACGATCTCTTCACATAGATAGCTTGCTAAGATTAAGAAATAAATATACTAATATAATTCATAGGAACAAAGGCGCAGTCTTAACCTTGTATTTCTAATTAAAAAATAAACAAATACAATACAGTGAATAGAATGTAGAAAAAGAACCCTTGTATATTAAATTAAAAAATCCATCTTACTTAAATTTCATTAATTAAATGAAGTTTTATATTCTTTTATAACGATAGTACCTTTTAATTGAAATTGCTATACAAATTCTCTCATTTCCTAAAGAAAAGTTAAAATTGAAAAGGAAGTATTTCAAAGATCTATCGTCGGAATGAAAAACACGCTATGATGATCGTCCCCTTCCGATCTTAATTTTAAGTTTACATTTTATTACAATTGTATAATACCCGGCTTATGAATATTTCATTTAAACAGTCAATAGTTATGGAGTCATTTAAGTTAAATGTCGAGTATCGAAAGTAACAAAATATATACCATTAACTTATGTTCTGTATGAAAACTTGACGATGGCAAATTCCGTCTGAGACACGAGAAGCAGGAACAGAGGATAAAGAAGAAGTTAACTTAAAATTTGACAATGATGCGTTGCTCAGAAACACAATTGTCACAATTACCGGACTCTTAGCGCTATCGAATAGATAAACTATCGTTAAAGTGACTTACGGCCGTTTTCAATATTCTATCTATCCCTTGATTTGCTAAGTAAAGTCAGACAAATCTATCTATTTGCACTTACTTTGATTTCAATATACTAACGGCGGATACATTTGCTATGACTTTTGTCTATCTATTGTCATATAGTTTGACGTAACAATCTATCCATAATCATTGATCCATTATCGAAAATGGCCGTAAGTGATTCAGGAACCGGACCTTAGATATAAAAAAGAGATAAAAAGCTTTACTTAAACATCTTTACGATTAAGAGTTACATTAATTCGACATGGATCCAGAAGAGTTCTGCATTTGAAAGAAAAATGTCTTCATAAAGCAATTCCACCGTTCATTCCTCGTACAAAAAGAACATTACTCCACCTGACATTTTCAGCGGAGACAAATATTTTGACTGGCACCGCCTCCACCCGCGTATTCTTATCACGTTGCAGTCGGATCGAGCCAGACGAATGTTATTTAAAATTGTCTGCAAGCTGATAAGGAATGCATCAAAAGAAGGGAGCGAAATAAATATAATTCACGTGTGTCTCGATTTACATAGCGTGAAACGATAATATCAGACGTGGTTTACAGTGCAACACTGATTAAAAACAAATTCATACAACAGTACATTTTTGTAATTGACACCTGTATCGATTGGTAATATGAAACCATCATACCAAAAATACCTATCGTTTATGCATGAATTAGTTAAAAAAAATTTTCTTTCTTTTTAGAATCGTTTCCACGCCTACACCTTGCCATCATTACATTCTACACTAATATTATAAAGAGGAATACTTTGTCTGTAATAGGCTCAAAAATTACAGGACCGATTTTAAAAATTCCTTCACCATTCTAAAGCTACATTATCCACAAGTAACAAAGGCCATATTGATGATAATGATTCCCTGGCCGTAAGCAGCTACAGTGACGGTATCAGACTCTAAAAACTATTTTTATTTCCTTTTTTTTTCCCCAAGGGGTAGTACCTGAAAGGTAACTGATACACGAGCCTCAGCCAAATGCATCAGTTCATAGGAGGCTTATCCAGATGATGAAGCTAAGAATTTTGGTGTGAGGCGACAGGTGTTGAGTATGACTGTTTTCTGAATGAGGGTGAGAGAAGATGTACGCATTTTTAGTGTAGTAAGATTTATTTTTAGTGACTCCTGACATACAGGTTTTCCTAGTTTGGGAGTCAGAGGCTTCAATAATTAATGTACACATAAATTGTTAGCACAATAAATAATTTAGTTATTTATTTTAGTGACTTTGGAACAACTTCAGTTGAAGATATATTATTATATAGTCTTTATTTTTTTTTAATCTATACTAATATTATAAAGCTGAAGAGTTTGTTTGTTTGTTTGTTTGAACGCGCTAATCTCAGAAACTACTGGTCCGATTTGAAAAATTATTTTAGTGTTAGATAGCCCATTTATCGAGGAAGGCTATATATAGGCTATATATCATCCCGATATTCCCACGGGAGAGAAGCCCTAGTGCGCAGCTAGTATTCAATAAATTTTAAAAAGACGAATACGTTCTATCATGTCACGTTCACATGCACATCAGTAAATGTAGGCATATCGGAATATCGATGGAGTGTAAACAACTCGAAGGTCGCAGGATGCCTCCAATTATCCACTGGAGCGGAGTGACAGGGTGCCGATTGCCTCAGTACCTAGCCATACGTGTATGGCTTATAAATAGAAGAAAACACCTACCTACTTGTATCTCATTCATTTGAACTGCATAAATCGTAAAAAGAATTTATAGAAATAATGAAAGAAATTTATTTTAGAACACATAAAGACATGTTTAAAAATGAGCAAACAACACCTTAATATTTTCCTACATGCATCACACGGTATAAACAACCGAAATAGCCAATTTTTTATAACTTTCGATCGATAAAAAAATAAAGTTTCAAAATCCAAATATATCTTGCAAAATAGTGCCCTGTTCCCTGAACAAGTACCTAATCAATAATAATAATCTATCATATTGTAACTCTGTGTTTTGTTACGTCTACTATCCAATACATACTACTAATACAAACAAATCAATTAAATATCATAGCAGTATTGGAAAAAGATGTGACATTAAGCTATTCCTGAACACAGTTGATTCGCTTCATAATAACATTGCATAACGTCAGCTAAATAACTCAACTCTAGTCATAAAAATACCAACAAATATAGATAAATTCATCCACGCACTCCACTCTTCTTCGCAATTATTGACAGTATATGTATGCAAGCTTCCGCTTGTGTGAAGTTTTTATAGATATACACTCATAAGCCATGTATGCACACGCACACTAAAATAAATAGACTGATCAGGACAAAGTATTGCGACCATAGTAAAACATTTCCAAAATCTTGTTAAATTGAAAATAGATAAGGCACCGACTTTGTATAGATTTCACCAAAAATGAAATAAAAGTTATTTTCTACTTTTTAGAGCGAGGAAGTCGGTTCTATTTTTTGGCAAAAATTTTTATTTTATCCTTTTTAGTGTCCTGTGAAGGGTAATCACATCATCTAGTCACAATTCATCACAATTCAGTAGATATATACATCATTAAACCTTAACCGCAGAGCTTATTCCGTTGATTTTCGAGGAGTTCCCTGGAATATTTTCCACATAGATGATCTGACTTGAACCAATTTTATATGGGACCACACATGAACTCTACTCTTTCCAATTCAAATCGGTCCATAAACGCCGGAGATATGCGGTAACATACATAAAAAAAAAAATACGGTCGAATTGATAACCTCCTCCTTTTTTTGTAAGTCGGTTAAAAACTGGTAGGGCGCGTCGTCGTGGAAGGCAATATCTATAATAATTTTCAAGTTTCCTCTTAACACTGACAAATGTTAAGCGACGCGTTGCCCCTTGGTATTTGCTCGGAGCTTTTTAATTTATGTAATGAAGATGAATGAAACGTCGTAAGCGTCATCAGCGCCCATTCTTGTGAATGATTGAGCGTTGCGACTTGCGAATCATTAATTATGCTGTGTTTAGTTTGAACGATTTGAATGGAGCTTCGTAGTCACCTGAGACTATGTGAAGTATCTCTAAGTAATTGTCCTATCCATTAATTAGTCCCAGGATTGGTACAGGAAAATTCCTGTACCAATATTGGGAGTCTACTAAAGTAAATATTTAACTATTTATTTTAGAAAAAAAAACTTTTTACGTAACACAATTGCTAAATGATATCTCTATTATATTCGTAGCTACATAACTTTGATAATTGTCATGTTCTTTTGACTATTATTATTGTAATAAATAACAAAGTTTAAACTGTTTAAAAATGATTTAAATTTATTGAACCTTTCATATATTAAACGTATAAATACTTTATAATTTTGATTTCTAAAACATTCTTCCACTCATCGTTATATTTACATAAAATATTTAATATAAAACTCAAAAGTACCTGACTGACTGACTGACATAATGATCTATCGACGAACAGCCCAAACCGCTGCATGGTTCGGGCTGAAATTTGGCATTAAGGCAGATGTGATGACGTAACGTAGGCATCCGCTAAGAAAGGATTTTCATCAAATTCCATATAAACGGGAAGATATAAGCGGGTGAAACCGCAGGGCACAGCTAGTATACTTTTAATCTTATAAATGGTTTATTTACCTACTAGATACTAGCAATTCACAAAAATAATAATAAATAAAACCTCATAAATTCGAAACCTCGAGGACCAGGCTGCATCGCTTCAAATATGATCCGAAAGCAATTTGGTACACTGCCAGAAACAACAGGAGCCTTCAGACTACAGGCGTACGGTTAATTAAATATTGCTTAGTCGATACATGAAGTGGTACAGCAATTTCTTAAATGGGTATCCATGTGTGTGTTATTAAAATTTTGTTTTATATTAACATGTTGATATAAATGTAGAACGTACTGTAGCTTATAAGCGTAGTATTAAGTTAAGGAGAGTGAGACTGTTGTTTTAAGTTCACCTCTCCTATCCGGCATCTCAGTGTGTAGCTAGGTAAAATATTAACATACATTATTAAATTTCATTTGTCATATCGATGGCGATAAAAAGAAATAAACTAGCAACAGTCAAATTATTTAATCTTGTCTAATCCATGATGTTCAATATTCTCTCAAGGTTTATCTCTAATTAGACACAGCTCTTCATAATTTCCTATGTATACAGAATAAAAAATTCTTCAAACCGATATTAAGGGCAGCCATCAAGAGATCCTATTCACAAAATCGGTAGATATTTTAACAGCGATGAACATGAAAAAGCGAAGAATGCTCAAACTGGATCGTTAATAGCGCGTGCCGGAAAAATATTTCGTTAATTAAAATTTTCACCGTTGCCTTTTATGCTTTATTGCAACTCGAGTTTCATGGTTGTGTAATACAAAAAGGAACTACCTGTGTGGCGAAAGGTTAGAATACGTGTCGCCACCCCATTCCTACCCTTGGGTGTCGTAAGAAGCGACAGAGGGTAATTCTGCTGCATAACTTCTTCAGCAATGAAGGAAGCCAAGCATTGTATTTTATAAATTTAGCCATTGAGAGATGTGTTTTTTCAGATCCTATAAACAAATGTTCTACTTTTGTCCAGTTTCTGAGTATTTTAGTTAAACTGTCAATACTACGGATTCATTAAAGTTAACCGTCAAATTTCAGATGAAATTAACAAATAATACGTTGCTCAGAAATGCAATCGAATAGATAAACTATCGTTAAAGTGACTCGGAAACCTGACATTACTCAAAAGGTATCACGTATTTGTACATTTTCGTAAGAATTCCTCAGGAGGGACGAAACCGCACATTTGTTTAAGGGCCATAGGTCATACAGCGGGACGGTACATTGCTTCTTATATAAGTTAGAGACCAACCGCTAAATGTTTAACGAGCGTCAAGGTTAAGGAGGGTAGCACGGGAATAGAACAGGGATCTACTGTTACATTGTAACTAATCACCATTCTACAATGGTTATGTGTACGGTAGTTATATTAGTCCAATATTTTCACTTACAACAATATTATAATAGGCTAAAGTCAGTACTTACACGAATAATAAGGCCAGGTTCCTATTAACTACGGAACCTTATAGTGTAACAGAAACGAATCGTTTTTACTAACGAGCAGTTTTAATCAACCAATCGGAACCCAGTTTATTATAGATACACTTTAGTCTTACGTTTAGTAGGATATTGTACTGTCAGTGAGTAAAACGACTCGTTTTTTTAAAGAGCATAATCAGTTAATCTCTTTCTAGCACAAATTTTTAAAATCAGTAAGTTTCTAGAACTACGTATAAAATATTGTCATGCTCACAATTTACCTGGTATACTTTGAGACAATTTGGATTTTATAGTTTATGCAAGTATGTATTTAAAGTCAATATAGCTTTTTTTTCTCGATTGTTTTAAGATACTCTACATCATAAGCTAGTAATAATAATCTGTAGGTAAACTAATAAAACTAAGGGAATATAATCCATTGTAAAAGCGACATGAACGTACACTTTATGAATACAATTATCATGCATTAAATTGCTAGCGAATACCATGCCATGCACACTTACTCATCTTCATATACCTCTGCCAGTATTCCAAAAGAATCGCTTACCTACAAAAAAGATTTTTTTTAATAAATCACAATTGAATTCCTCCTCGTAAATTTGAATAATTACTTTTTAATAAAAGCGCCATCTAGTGGAGAGAATTAATAAACAGTCATATATGGTACGTCATATATAGGCCAATGCAATCAACTATATTATTGCACGTGTTTATCGAGTATGCAGAAAAATGTCAATTACGTAACGTCGAATAATTACAGGTATTCATTACCTACTTTAAATTTCATTGAGATTCCCTTAATGTTGTTGAAACAGTAATATTTAAACGATTTATAAGGAAACTGATGCTGGTTAAAAAATACATATTTCATTCTTATCTATCGATATTATATTTGCATGTTGTGTTTGCGTGTACAAATCGCTTGTGTACAAATTGTCATAATAAAAAATATAACATTTATTTATTTGTAAAAGAAAACACTTCACCAAGTTCCGATACTAATTTTATTTACTATTACACAATTTTTGTAATATCAAACAAAATTAATACAGGTTTTCAGTAGAGAATAATGAAAATGATCAAGTTTCATCAAGAGGTGACAATACAAAGTATTAATAATCTAATTAAAACATTCATTTATTTGCCATTTAATTTTATAAAATTTGCTTCTACATCGTTTCATATTATACATCATGTTCAAAATTCACAGTTCAGCGTGTATAAAACAATTTCCGAACTTCGTCACCGTCAGCAAAGTGAAATCAGTATCAAATCAACATCAAAGGGGAGTGGATGTCAAACGAATGGAAACTGTTCAGGAAATTATTATTCGTGATTTCAGGGCTAGCAGCCTAGATCAAACATTTTTTTAACTTATTACGTTACGAAAGTAGAATAGTATATGTAGAATGGAAAATATTTTTATTAATGTAAACTTTTTCAAGTACTTACGAATAGTCAGTTTTTAAGTTACCACCGGTTCAGAGAGTCGTTTCTATCGAGAAGATACCGGACAATTCGATAGTTACTCTTAAAATATTTGGGTTATTTTAGAAATATATAGTATGGTTAATGTTTTTGTAATCAGTGTTTATCACTTATCTATTACAATTGATTCTTGATAACCCATTATCTTCCTACAGTGCATTTTAAAAAAAATTGAATATCAATTTTATTTATACCAACTTTGTAAAAACAACAAATATATATGACCATGAGGTAAAATACAACGTCCAACTGTGAACATTCTATAACTTTTCCATTTTCGTCCCAACTTTTCTGATTACTTATTTACGCGTCGTGCTCCAAGACGGATCAAATAATTACACCAACTTTTCTTGAATAACGCAAAAACAGCGTAAATCAACTTCATTCACTGTTATATTGTGTATGACAGTTTTTGGATATGTTAAAACGGTCATTGTTATTGTACGATAATAAAATGACTGAATGGAAATTTAATAA
>LQNK01001212.1:91389-145412 GCA_001586405.1 Phoebis sennae
CGTTTTATAAATAGAAATAACAATTATTATTTTGAGCCTGTGGTGTTCCAATAGTGATGGTCAATGGTATTCTTTTCCTTATTCCAATTTTCCTAGATCCAGTTTTTTGGATATATAATCTGTTTAGTATGTGCCCACAACGCAGCCGGTATCGAATCTGGTGAATTGATGATATTATTAATTGCTGATACTCAGTTATATGACAGCCCTATATTCATGAACATGAGTGTGACGTAGTTAGGTACCCTCATACGGCAAATATAATCGATGTATCCAACTCTATGTGCCCACAACGCATTCTGCATCAAATCTGATGAATTAATGATATTACTAATCGCTGATACTCAGTTATATGACAGCCCTATATTCATAAACATGAGTGTGACGAGTGAGTTAGGTACCCTCAAACGGCAAATATAATCGATTTATCCAAGCGTGTTCACGCAGTCGGTTTCGAACCTAGCCAATAAATGTGAATGGATGAAAAACACATTGGCTGATAGAGTTTCAATGTAATTTGTTAGATATGAACCGTTCAATGAGGTCATTAAAATAATAAATAGCATGGAGTTGGGTTCCGGAAATATGAGACTTCAATAAATTCGCTTAAATATTTTACTAGTACTTATGTACCACTCGGTTATAACTGTTCGTTTTATATGACCTGTATCTTTTATTATATGCCATTCAGTTATCTATAGCAGAGGAAAGATTTGTTTGCATTGAATAGGCTCCGAAACTACAGGATCGATTTGGATGAAATTTCGAAATTTTTATCCTGAAAATCCAATGGGAATGGGATATATACGGAGCTCAGCTAGTTATTAAATATTATTGATTTTAGTTAAGAAGCTAATCTAAAATACTTTCTACATTTTCACCACACAAAAAGCTCATTACGACCGTGACAGCTCAAGTCAATAAACCCCAACAAAGAATACGTATATCCTATACCGATTATGTACATTTAGTAATCTAGATTGGAGCCAACAAAAACCATTCTACCAACATAACGGTAGTCCAATCGGACAATCACGCGGGATTAATTGACGGCCCACTTCATAACACGCGCTAGTTTTGGGCACACTTTCATTGTTATCTGTAAACGTGAGATTTTGTAAGAACAATGGATCTAAGGAAGGTTTTTTGTTTGGAGAAATTGTTATAGCCGCAGGCTCTAATGGAGGTCAATCTGGGTTAAAGATATAGGTATGAAATTCCGCCCGTTGAATGGTACCTAAGAGTAATATTTTATGAATATCATCGTAAGTGTTTTTCTATATCCAAATCGAGACTGCATTTGATATTTTGCGTGCAAAATGCAGTTCAGCTGACCACGTCAAGTGACTACCGCAACCACCAACCACCTTTTACACCAACAATATCGTTTTGAAAAGGATTTATGACGAGAAGGCGAGGAATATAGCTGAAAGGAAGAGACCGTACTTTTTCACGCCAATTTTTGCAGGGTGTTGAAACGTCCCCGGTTCGCAACCAATTCCTACCTTTGCATGAACCATCAACTACCATTCTTAAGTTAGTTTTTAAAAAAACTCGTTCATAAACATAAGATAAATGTTGCTCATAATTAATTGTTCACGAATCTATCATAACTTCCGTATAAACAAAATAATTTATATCGAAGCGAATCCACTAACGACTATTACTGATCATAACACCAAAGAATATTGGAGCATTTGAATCACAAATTATAATTGCCTGATATATATTCCCTCCATATTGATCAGTTCCGGCTTTAAACAAAAACTAATTTTCACATTTGTTAAGTATCCAGTTAGCGTAAGATAAAAAATTTGACCAAGACTTACACCCATCCCTTCCACCACGGCTAAGGTTACGTCAAATATGACGTTAAGAATTATTATTCGGTATTATAAGATAAAAGTTTGACATAACTGGAGTATCAACCAAAGAGGCTAAATAGTGACTGAGTTGAGTAAAGTCGAGAAAGACTCAAAGAACGGGTGTAAAACACCGTACTAAATACATACATAAAATTCCGTTTCTTTTTCCTTATAAAACGCATTTCCTCACGGGATAACATAATATGATAAAACGATACAAACCCCAAAGGTAACAAAACAATACAGCATCACCTTGACACCACTCGCGCGCAATCATCCAATTGGCCGGCCGGACAAGATGGCTGACGTTGCGACCAGCCGATGCGCGCAATTTACCGCCTTTTGTCATCGCCAAGGCAACGTCACTCATAATAACGTGCAATATACCTTTTATGGGCACGGTTAATTTGAGGTGCATATAAAATGGGGTTATGTAGGTGTTACGTGTCTTAAAATCGTATGAGAGATGTGTGCAGGGCCTTTGGGCTTGTTATTGTTTTTCATTGATGTGAAACGCAACGCCATCTAGTGCCAAATATACTAACTATGATAGTATCGTATTTAAATTTTTTCTTATATATTTCCTGATTCAAAACTATCATATGCTAGTACCAGTATATAATAAATAACAATTATCGTCATTAAATGTTAATTATCTATGCAATCATATCTATAAAATATCTATCATTTATTTAAGTTAATAGAATAACTTTTGTTTGCACGATTATAACATATTATACTACGCCTAGCGGAACAATTGCAAAACGTTGTTTATTATTTACAGCAAACACTACGCCTAGCGCCACCCAGTATGCAGTAGCGGAACTACAACAAGCTGCACTGTTCGCACACGTAACGGTATGGTTTGTATCGAGGTATGAACATTGCCTACGCTCATGAGGGCAACGCCTCCTAGTGGTAGTATTACAAACTATTTATTTAATTAGACTAAAATTCGCCGGTAACATCGCAACCACGCCAGGGTTATGATTTATGAATTTCTTTCAGGGTCATGTGTTTCGTTCCGTCGAGTTACCTTCCTATTTATACAATTTTGTGACTGCCTTGCCTTCACCAGCATTCATTGCGAAATGGAGACATTTTTCTCTCAACTTACGTAAATAAATAAACAAATAACAGACAGTTTTTCGATTGAAAGAAATACGGTATCTTTAAAGTATTAAAAAATCTCTTAGGCATCATACTTCCGGCTTTAACATTGGATTTCAATGTACCTAATATTTAATTTTGCGAATCATATCAATAAAATTTCTAATGTCTATCATCAAAAGACAACCGATAAGGTAATTGAAATCAAATTCTTTTATGGATTCCGTACCTAAAAGGTAAGATCGGAAGCCTAGAGTCTTAGCCTCGACAGTCTGCCTCTCACCAGGCTGGATTTCTTAAACTGTATAACAGTTAAAAAACTGAAATTTTCACATTTATGTTGCCCCTATAACAACAAATCTACATATATAAAATTCTAAGATGACTGACTGACTGACATAGTGGACCGATCGCACGGACGGTATATGTTATGACGTAGCATCCGCTAAGAAAGGTTTTTGATCAAATCCCGCGGAAACGGGGAAAACAAACGCGTGTAAAACCGCGGGGCACAACTAGTACTAAAAATTAACATAAAAATATTGAGGGGTCTAGTGCGGAGCCCACCGTGCGTCAGTCCGACACGCACTTGTCGTTCACCATTTCATTATAAATTGGACAAAACACAACACTCACTACATAAAATGAACTAAGTATAGCACACTGAAATAAACCGTGAATTTATCTGATTGCAAACCGCTCGCGTTACAACACAAAATGCACAATCGACCCAATTCTTGCAATAACATGCTGATTCAAAAAAATATATACCACAGGTTAGGAAGACTGCCATAACGTGTACCGTTGCTTACGAAATAAAGAACAAAGAAATTGATTTACTTCAGACGAATCTTTAAATTCGTGGAAGACTATTATAGGCTAACACTATACATACTTCAAGGGATAATTCGCGCGAACCATGTTATTAATACTTTTCATCAAATTTTATATTATTTATTTACTGAACCGTACCCACACTATACGAATAAAACTTATGCGTTACCTAAGCAATTAAATCTAAACACACATAGTGCACCATTATTTTATAGTTAAATTATTGAGCATAATGACGCACACTTCTTTCAATCGCTTCGCTCACCTAACCTAACCTCAAATATATCGTCGAATGCAAAACATGCGCGCGCGATTGCACCTCCGATAAACTGTTACGGCGACGTAAGCCTTTGTCATTCACCTCAACACCTCATAATCGTTACTGAATATTGATCTACATCTTAGCTTCCCAAGCTTTCTTGGACGACGGCTAATAACTGTGGCGTCACGTGACGTCACAAATCCTAAATCACGATGTTGAAATGTTTTCGTACTGTGGAGTACAGTACTGTGGAGGATGGTTTTATTCCTCCAACGAAAAGAGAGGATCCTCGACCAGTCCGAGCCACAGGACTGGCCGGCCGTTAGGCCCCGAGGATTGATGTTTGGAAGTGGTATATGTACTTAGCGGCGAAAACATTTAAACATCACGATTTAGGATTTGTGACGTCACGTGACGCCACATAACAAAGTCATAATGTCATAACGCTTACCAATATTGATTTTAATTTTTACAAAATTAAACAGTAAAAGCAATCTTTCTTCAATCAGTTATTGAGATACATAGGTACAAATGGAGCAACTAGTATACGTGTTTTGTACCGCCTCTAAGTCTGACATAAAGCTATCTTTTCACTACACTAACTCTCATTTAATGTCAACAATTAACACAGGTACAAATACGGCAATGTACGTCTAGTTTTATTTTTAGACTTACAACACGGCAAAGGATCAATACATCCTTGTACTTGTCATTACTTACGTTCCATCGACAAAATAAATATAGGTATAGGTTCAACGAGAACCAGCAATGTACGCTCAAAA
Organism: Phoebis sennae; assembly: GCA_001586405.1. Classification (NCBI taxonomy): domain Eukaryota; kingdom Metazoa; phylum Arthropoda; class Insecta; order Lepidoptera; family Pieridae; genus Phoebis; species Phoebis sennae. Next base: position 96,243 of record LQNK01001212.1, read on the forward strand.
CTAACTTTTAATCTTAGGTAATATACAACGCGATAAAGTATCAATACCTTCTACACAGTCCATTACTTCTCATGTTCAATCAAAAATTTGTATATCAACATAAGATCAAACGGTAACTAACATCAAGATCAAAACGTATTATAACTGAACCTTGTACTCACATCTTAGCATCTCACGTCTCAATCCACAAATTACACATAAACATAGGTTCACTGAGCACCAGCGACGTAATTCCATTATCATTATTACTCAAATCCAGCAATGTACGTTTAGCTTTATTCTTAGCTCTACAACACTAACAGCAATATCAGCTTAGTACGCAATCCATTGCTTTTTACATTGGATCAACGAATTACTCAACGATGTACGTTCAAACAGAACCCGCTATGTACACCAAACATAATTATTACTCAATCGACGTAACGCAGTACGGCGCGTCTACGTCACGCTGTCATTCACCTTTCTCATGGAACGATTGATCCGTTGTCATCGCGTTTCGTACCTACAGCTACGTGGAGTAATAAAATTTCATGTATACGCACACAGGTCATTCATGAACGCTTTGTGCGTCTTAGTTATTATTTATAATTATTTAAATTAACGTTAACTCTGAACACCTTATAAACACATGTTCTGGCAAATAAATGATTTATTTTTTATTATTATAGAGGTGTAAAGAATATCATAAATAGCGCTAATTTTTAAAATATGATGATTGTCTTTACTGATGTTTGATTTATACACACATATACTTAAATTTTAGAATGTATGGTGTTTTCCTAAAATAAAATGAGAATGCTTTCTTCCATGCATACATTAGCAAAATAATTTAAACCAACTTATAAACCATGATGCTTCTCAATCTTTCACGAGATAATTAATTGTGTAAATTTAATTCGAATTAAACAAATAAACTCGATAGACTTCATTATTAACACTTATTGATGGAATTGCATATTCAAAATATTAATAAGCATTATACATAGGTACTATTCCCACTATTTCTATATATAATAATAAATAGTGTAATTAAAGTCTTTTCATAATATCTTAATCATACAAAGGATTACAGTATAAAATACCAAACCGACCATACATAGAAGTAACATAGGATCCTCCATTACACTTATACTTTTACGATATCACGTCTTCACAAACCTTTGTACTCCTAGTTAATATACTCCGTGAAATAAGTCTTCAAAGGATATGAAAGTAATTTTATATGAATCGCTTTTATGGTGCAGTCATTAATAGTTGAGTGAAAACTAATGTAATTTCTATATAGTTACTTTAGGTGACAATAAAACTGTGATGTTAAATCAAATCATAAAAAATATTTACTGACCCACTGTTTCACCCGTGTAAACTCCCTTGCCCGTGGGATTTTTGGGATATTAATATTCTATAGGCAAGTGATAGGTACCGTAAAACTATATTTAAAAAAAAATTTAACTATGTCATTTTATTTGAGATTTTCCGTCATATACCTACAGATTATAAATAATGGCACCATAGTGTAATCTTGTGTTTGTTTTAACGCGAGTACTTTCCATTTTAAATTAAATACTTTTTATAGTATTTTAAACGCGGTTGATTATACATTATTTTACATTATTATTTAACCCGACGTTTCGAGCACTTAAAGAATTAACTATAAACCGAGAAAATAAATCGCGTTTAAAATCCTTTAAAAAGTATTTTATTTAAAATGGCACCAAAGACAAAAAATCAAATTTCATACATCGCGTTCCAAGTTCAAAATTCGAAATTCGAATCCCTCAACGGCACCGCTGGAATGCCGCGCGTTCGGATGCGCGGGCGGCGGGTGACGTCACCGCGGAAACCACGCTCGGGGTGACTAACCCGGCCATTGTGACCGACAGCCGTCTTGGGAGATATCGGTACGATTGTTTAATCACTGGCCACCGGTATGATGTGAATATTGTAGTGAGCGATTAATAAATGGATGTTAATTGTTTTGAAACTGTTTTTAACGTCCTTAATATTTTACGTGCGAATTGTATGCATTATTTATGATTTACAACCTCAGAAATAAATTGCCAAGGAAATGGACCGTTAAATAATAAAATTAAATTATCAGAGTACACGCTATGCGATATTTTCAGAGTAAAATGTACTTAATCAAAATTTTATTGATAATGTCAACATACTGTTAGGTCAAGGTTGTTTATATAGGATAAAATTATTCAATCGACGTTAAGGAGTGCGTACTTCACTGTTAGTCTGTTTTTGATGTCTAGTTTGTACTGTTAAAAAAGTAAAATTTTGTTGACCTCAATATTGTCTTCATTTATATAACCGTAGATAGAAGGATATGGACTGATCTGATTTCTCAGGGTTCATCTGAGCAGCAGCAGCTTGTCACCAAACCAGCAAGTAATATCATTAACAAATAGTCACAGAGAATTGAAAAGTCTGAATTTTGAAGTCTATCGAAGGGATTTCATTGTGACTTCTGTTATCTTTTAGAGATTTGTTACCAAAAACAGAGATAGATCATACACCCATCTCTCTCCACAGGTGCGTTCTGACATTGGTGGGCATGCACTGGCTTGGCACCTTGCCACGCCGAGATCATAATAACTTCAACCGCAACACGACAATCTGAATAATGTTTGATTTTTGACGGAGTCTATAAATATTATGGGAAGTAAAGAGGTGAATAATTACGGCTGACTTTAATAACTCTCCCAAACATACTTCACAGAAAATTTTATTTAGTGAAAGTGATTTACGAATTTAGTCTACTAACTAGTACTCATTTTTTGACTACGTGCTGTAGTGTTTAGTGTATTATTTTTTCTATTTTCTTATAATAAGACTTGTCACTGATTGGCTATGTAACCCCACCAAACACAATACGTATACAAGCTTAAGCCCCTTCTGCCAATAAAAATTATAAATCGGCCACAATATTTATTTATTTTGTTTTCTTCCAATACACTACAAGTACCTAGCCCTAACCTTCCCCTTGTACCTCGCTCATTACTTTCTGCCCGGTTGCCTGGTAGAGATCACTAAGTGATAAGGTCGCCAATGTACTATATTATGTAGTCAACATTGTTGTTTTTTAACTGTGTTAATTTATAGTAAAGATTAAAATAATATTAATAAATGGCAATACATTTCTAAGTCATGACGAAAAAAGTACTACAAACTCATACTATTAATTTCATAGAAACTATTTTATATGCAAATACAAATCACGGCGGCATTAGATTACTTCATATTTATGTGAGCAGTAAAAACTACGACTTGTAACTACAAACAACATCTATGCAAAAGAGTCGTATGCCTCATATCAATACAATATACAAGACCAGACATTACCATTTCATCAGTCAGATTACTGGCTATAAAACTTCACACTAACCTAGGCAATAAAAATCTAACAACAATTTTTTGAATACATTTCTTTAACTTGTCGTGGTAGTTATTAACACTAAAGACGAGCAAATTAGAATTTCGCATTGGTCATTCATGGAAAGACATCAAACCGCATATTCATCGTACTATTAACAGTATGAAAATCAGGCATGAACAACTTACATTACCTCACATAGACTTGGTAACATCATAATTTTCTACTCGTGGGAATCGAACTCACACCATCGGCACCATAGACCATTCCCACATCCACTGCGCCAATGGATTTATCAATTATATAAGGAATACAAATCCACCACTTATAACTGCATACATTTATGTAACCTCTGTATTTGCGGTCATACCACTCACGTTACACACTCAAAGAACTAAGTCAGATCAACTAATCGCTATTTAATTCACGCAAAAAGTTAAAGCTTAGAGTTAAACGTATTCCGATCGTTAGTTGTAACTTTAAAGTCGTAAGTAAAATAAACTACTACATGCAAGTTTGCACTAACATTTATGTTGGGATTTTATGTAACCAGTGAATTTTGCGGTGAGTACCGTTGCAGACAGCCCACAGAAGAGAGTCCATCTAAAGCTGTTACAATACTACATATGACAAGTTGTTTTTATTTTTTTATGGCAGAGCAGGCAAAGGAGCAAGTCACCTGATGTTAAGTGGTCACCACCGCCCATGAACACCTGAAACACCGGGAGTGTCACAGGTGCTTTGCCGGCCTTTGTTGGACATATATATAGGCTCGTCTCTTGAAGGCCCCAATGTCGAATTTATTAGGAAATACCACTACCATACCATACCATTCGATAATATTTACTTAATGTTATGTGTACCTTTTAGTTTTTAACATAATCTATATCTGTCCTTTTACTCTCATTACCCGATGGCACGGCAAACCGACATTTAGTAGAGATTAGCCGGAAATCCCGGCATTTAGTATTACGAGCTTCCCTTTATTACGATTATTGAAACCTACAAAGCATTATAAATAAACAAGTATAAATATTCAGGGACATCTAACACTACGCCATCTAGTCCCAAACTAAGCAAACCGTACTATGGACACTAGATAACTGATAGACATAGTGAAACATCCTTTTTTTTAAATACATACATAGTATAAATAAATAAACATCCAGACACTAAAAAATTACAATGTTCATGATATAATAATTTTCAATTCGTCGGGATCGAACTCACACCCTCCGGCGCAATAGACCATTGCCATATCCACTGCGCCAATCGGGTCGTTTACAATCCCTACATACGGCAAGGGTGTACGTAACCACTGGGCTTTGCGGTCAGTATCGTTACACGCCGCTCACAAGAATTACTCCACTCTGTACTGTGGCGAGTAATCACGAAACAGTTATCTTTTCCATCACGTCAATAATAATGATTACTTGCTTTTCTGTATCTCTTTTATCTCTTTGTTTTCGTCTACTCTTACCCAATAACAGGGGTGAATGAAAAACAGCATTCTTTCGTTTACTACTAGGTATGCTAGTAGCTTCGTTGATCTAGTGGTTGCATCTTTGACTACAGATCGAGGGGTTCCTGGTTTGAATCCTGGGTGGGGCCAAAATACATGTTATTGGAATTTTTCTGACAAAGAAATCGCAGTAACAGCCCTAAGTTTGGAAGTTGCCGTTGTTGGAAGACCCCCGTGCCTCGGAGAGCACGTAACCGTCGGTCCTGGGCCTAATCTGGGGTCAGGGGAGCTACATACATGCTAATCGATGCTGAGTCATCGTCTTTTATGGTAATAAATTTATTTAATTTCATATTGTTAAATGTAAACAGTAAAACATCCACAAAGGTATAATTGCGTACGTTCACAACGAGGTTTTATGTAACCGCTGCGTTTTGCGGTCACCTCAGTTTTATTGCTCCATACAAAAGCTTATCATGCAATCACGTTACAGTAAAAACGTTTAAAAACACAAACTTCTTCTTTGCATTTAATATTAACACAATCGGCTAGTAAAATCTAGCCACCATCAGTCATTTATGGCATGTAAAGCTTTTTATTTATTTATTTATTCATTTTTATATTTTTGCGTCAACCCTGCACGTATTGTATTCGTTATTTTAACGTACAACTACTTCTTCATATGAAAGATTTTCAGGTAGTGTAAAAAACGAAGTCGCGGTCTTGACATACTTAAACAAAACGTATGAACGCCGTGCCGAAAAAACGAGACAGTGCATTACTATATGGCTATATGCCACTGCAAGCCGAATACATTAAAGTCCATTTGATTTGCTTGACAAGTCCGTTGAGTTATACCGTTAAATGTAAAATCTGTGTACGATTTTTTTGCAGTACAAGTGACAAGTGAATGGTTGTATAGAAAATTTATGTGCCACTGTTTATTATTTACGACAAATATGCAAAAAAAACGAGCATGACAACTCCGAATGAACCGCATGTCATTGCACACTCTTTGCCGAACTTGAACCAAACGAAACTACACCAAGTAGTCTCAATACAGTTTAAAAATGTTTGTTGTAGCGTTCAAAACAACCAGTTAGTAAGATCTAGCCATCATCAGTCATTTGTGACTTGTTTATGTAACCACTCCGTTTTGCGGTTCCAGTTACAAGCTCACCCTTAGTAAAGTTAGTCCGTCATTAGTTTTACCACCTAACTATTTACGCTATGTAACACCGAAAGCAATATTAGCTCATTTGCTATTTTACATTGGATTAACAAATGGCCCTTTCTGATAACATTTTCATGCGTTTCACCGTAAGATGTTGATGTATTTTTTTATTCTCACTATTATGGAGTTCATGACACCAAATATAAACTAGTAGTGAATCTTAGTTCAAATCCAAAACCTGTCCATATATTCCTGATGACATTTTCGCGTCAACAAATTTAGATGTACAACCTTAAATACCGACAACTTAATTAATATGCACTAAAGTTTGTACTAATAAGTGAATACACGAGCGACTTTAAACTAATGAATTATGCAGACGCCCGAAACCAACAACTTTCAACTGATTCGTGTAATTTGACATCATTCCTGACGGACCGCCCCAAATGTATTGCGATGAAGTGCATATAAGCGTTGAATTAATTATGCTTATGTCTATCTTGATTTTATTTATTATTCAAAATGTAGCTAGCTAAACATAAATGAAATGACATTTATACTCTGAGCCACTCTATTAGGTCACAAGCTGCGTGCGGTTCACCTGATGCTAAGTGAGTCACCGCAGCCCATGAACATCTACAACATCAGAGTGTCGTAGTTGCCTTGCCAGCTTGAAGGAAGGGGAGGATTAATGATGGGAAATTAGGAGGGGGGGTAGAACAGGATGGGAGATAAATGGGATAGGAACCTAACCGCTTCTTGCCGGTTCTTCTCGGTAGAGACAGCCTTCCGGTGGTAAATAAAAAAAAATATAATATTATGTACATGTATATGACGTTCTAAAAGTGCCTCGAAAGAAGCCAATTTGGAAAATAAACGTTTTGACTTTTGACTTTTTGACTAACCTTAAACCGGCCTTGCACAGGTGCAAGCAAATTTGTCAACGAACCACTGTCAATTAGGAATACAATAACAAAAGAATTAGCGAAATTGACAAAACTAAATAAATCGGTATAAAAAGAATATGTGAATTTAAAGCGACTAATTTACATAATGAATGAAAAGTAGACAATGTCTGTGACATTGGTCGAATTTCGTTAGCTTTCTTTGCTCTACTGCACCTTGCTATTTTTATTTACATAAGCAAAACATGTTTGATGAAGGAAAGGATAACGTCGTATATACGTCCACGTAGTCACAAGAATCTTTGAAGCTTATCTTCTTTAAAACGTCCTATATAAGTGTGGGATTAATGAGTGGGAATCAAGCATTGCACGATTAGGCCAAGCTCGCACGGGTGCAATTACCACCTCCCCAGCAGAAAACCGGCGTAAAACAGTATTGCACTGTGTTTCATACGGTGAGCGGGGCCCGGAGGCCTGTATTCCCATACCATTCCTCTCTCAGTCTGCTCTTCTTTCCCAATTTCCTTATCTCCTCACCTTCCTTCAGGCATCTGCGACACCGATGCGTTATACGTGTTCATGGGCTGTGGTAAGTCACTTAACATCAGATGAACCGCATGCTGCGCTTGTGTACTGTATCATAAAAAAGTGTGTACATTATTTTAATATACCGTCTCTATAATTATGTGCAAAACAGCTTAAAAAACGATACCAAATATCATACTAACATACCTATAACATCCACGTAAACTCTAGTACACGCCACTATCTAAATAGCTCGTTATCGATACGCCCACAAGTGAACCTGACCGTATGACTAACGAACACTCGAATTACCGACACCAGTTAAAACAGGGACACTGTTTATCGATTCATGCGACGTCCAGTTAAAGCGTGTCGGACATGTTACCACGGCAACCTAAAAACACCGATTTTATTGCATCCACGAGTGCGCTTTTAATGCTACGCCACCACATATCTTACGCATCCAATTCATCAACAAATTCAAATTCATTTATTTGCCCAAATGTGTGTCATAATTGAGTCTATATCGACTCTAATGTTATAAAGAGGAAAACTTTGTTTGTTTGGATGTAATGAATAGGCTCAAAAACTACTGGACCGATTTTTAAGTTCTTTCACCATTCGAAAGCTACATTATCCCCGAGTAACATAGGCTAAATATATAACATTATGCTACGGGAGCGATCAGCTAGTTATTTATATAAAAATCTGATTTGTACAATAAAAAAACGCAATGATTCTGAGTAAATCTTGTCATTAACCAATCGAATGATATAATTTCAATCTCTAAAATTAAATAATGTATAGCTATGATTCATTTTAGAGATTGGAAATACAATAACGGATATAGCTACTCTGAATGACCTATAACGTTTAAGATAAGCGTATAACCAAAATCCCACATTACATGTAATTTAGCAGTGACTATAATGCTTTTTCCTTGTATAATGCGTTCGACAAAACAATTTTATCGTGTATGATTTTAGTAAAATCTAGGAAACAGTAGGTACCTACTACTCTTATCCACCAAAGAAGCAAATTTCGTTATTATAAGGAGACGTAAATAAATACATTTTTGAAAGTATACATGTAAAAAAATTACACATACTTTGTTATATTTTTATCGTAGTATCCTGAAAGACTAACTTTAATTCACACTAGCTAAGCTTCGCAGTTTCATCCGCATATCCTCCTGTTCCCGTAGGATTTTCAGGATAAAAACGTTTCAAAGTATCTCTGTACAAAATTTCATCCAAATTAGCCCGGTAGTTATACAAGAAAAAACTAAATGCAAATTTCACGCTCCAATATTTTCAGCTGAAATATAAACGCTACAAATTCCCGTTTTTTACACGTAACAGGAAATTCTAATTAGCATTGAACTTGTTTCCCTTTAATTGAACTAAAAACTCGCCGGCTAACACGTAATAAGCGTGTTTTTGTACTTTATTTATTTACGTTTATTACTGGCTGTATTATATTTGTTTACTTCCACTGGGAAGTGAACATAAAAAAATTGATGTGCAATTTCTGTATTTTATAAAATACTAGCCGCACCTCGCGGTTTCTCCCGCGTCTCTTTCTACTTTTAGAAGTATTTTTATTCCACATTAAAACATATTTTACTTTATAATATAGAACTAAAGAGTTTGTTTGCTTACGCGCTAATCTTAGTAACTACTGGTCCGATTTGAAAAAAACTATTTTTGTGTTTATCTAGGAAGAAGGCAATATAACAATATACGGTAACAAAGCCGTGAGTAATAGCTAGCTACCGTACTAATATCTCGAAAACCACAATAAAATCTAGTCCAGTTGAAACTACCCTCACCATCCAGTATTACAAATACAATTAAATTACAAAACAATTGAAATCGCAACAAGTCCACAACATCAAAGGCTTATCAACTAAGGCCGGCTAATGAAAATTAATAACACGCCCCGCCATGACCGCCCGGGTGACGTCAGCAACTATTAATTAACAAGGATAGCGAATGTAATGAATACAGGGTATGATACAAAGGAAAGTATTCATCGTCTATAATCTGACATAGCGTCATTTACGCACTTTGAAATTTTTCATGAAATTTGCAGATTCTTGAAGTCAACACCAATGAAGAAGAGATAAAAAAAAATAAGTAAGGGTAATAGAATATCGTTTTCCATAGATGCATGGTGATTAGAGAGAGAGAGGGATAGAGCAGCATTTATTCACTGTAACACAATAGTGATTCGTTACATACACTCTATATAACACAACACTTATTTGTCAAGTTTGAGGATGATACATAGCAAAACCGTCAATTAAGGACGTTTCGTTCCGTATCCATTTACAATTTTGGACCAAACCATACGTTTTCATTTTCATTACACTTTACCTCATTCATGACATAATATATTAATAGTTAACGTATCCGTGAAATCGACAATCCCCAACGCAATTCATACAATCAAATACCTCATTTACACATATCCCATCCTCCATTTGCCACCCAAAAAAGCACCCAAACGGAAATTGGATCCCTCCACATCCAGCCTCAATTCGCTTGCCACAATATACCACAATGGGTACAATTGATTAATATCACGAGCGTACATCGGTTCGCGTTCACACCAATTGGCCTGCGCGTGCGCCGGGGGTCATGTGACGAGTGATTCAGACGCCAATATTCACTGATTTTATGAGTTCGGGGTTATTTTATAGGAAATTGACATTTCCTTTTGATTGAAGTGATTTCAGTACTGACGATACTTTTACTAAGTAACTGTATATCGTACGATACACGTACAAAATTCTACTAATATCATAAATGCGAAAGTTTGCGAGAATCGAATAACTTTTACCTTTTACGTAAACTAGAATTAATAATATTACAATTTGCAGTAAAAATCAGTAAAGAGTCATAAACTGTTATACGTAATTCAATATATTTTATCTCTAAGATTGACTTGTAAAAATCAAAGTTTATTGATTTCATCAGAAACGCAATAAACTCAGAATTGATTATAATACTTATCTATATACATAACATAGAGAGATTCTACATATAATAAAATAATTAATTTTGACGCAACATATAGTCAAAGCATTGAACCTCATTGATACCGGGAACTATTCGGAAATACAAAGAAATTCCAATATAATTATTTCATTAAACAAAACTCAGGTCACCGTTCTTCATACAATTACATTCGTACCGATCCATTATAAGAGAGGTACGTAATCAAAAGCTTAAACTAGATTAGACCAACATCGGTACGTATCCCGGGATAATTCCGAAACCTAATTCCCCATCCGACCTCAATTCGAGTCCTTTTCCAGCCCTTGTATTTACATAATCCACAACGAAGCCTAAACGTTGAATATTCTTTTTTGATATTCAACGGCATGTGAACGGTAAGGAACGGAGATTATACAATCAGAGATGTAATCTGAAATGTTTGTATTCAAAATTGTAAAAGGTACTTGAAATACTTATGAATTTGTATGTAGCTTTGTCTAAGGATTAACTTTAACATTGAATTTATCGAATAGAACCTTCTCAGTAGGTGTCGCTTTAATATTAAATACTAGCCACGATCCGCGGTTTCACCCGCGTATCTTCTTGCGTGCATGTTATTCTAGATCCTTACCTATAATACCAAGTTTCAACACAATCGGTTCAGTAGTTTTCTTTGAAAGAGTAACAAACACATACGTACATACATCCTCACAAACTTTCGCATTTCTAATATTAGTAGTATTGTAAAATGAAACATAGGTATCGAAATTTTGTGGTAGTTAGTACAAAAAAACTACTATACATATACCTGCATATAACAAACGGAAAAATGCGTTAAAAACTACAGGTATGAACGACATATTAAATTCGAATGTTACACGCTGTATTTTCCCAATCACTCTAAAAAATATTAAAAAAATATAAACCACTTGAAAAGCCAGTTTTTTGTAACAAAACAGAGAGCTCACGTGTGACCAGCCCGGTGCTGTCAAGTACAAAACAAAAGAACAACAAAAGAACTGATCAAGTGTCAAAAAGGTCAAGTGGTATGGGACACAATCGGTGAAATGTCACCTCTGTGTTTATATAAAAGATGTAGGGGCCGCGATGCTCATCGCTAAAATATGTATAGGAAGGGCAAAGATCCCAAAACATTATTTTAAATATTCCAGTATTTGTACAGGCGTGAAGCAGTATGTGAATGTTTCGTACGGTTAGTGGGTGCCAGTGCCATACGGAAGCCTATTCCCATACCATTCCTCTCCCATCATGTTTTGTTCTTCTCCCAACATCCCTTCTTCAATTATTAATCATTCCCTTCCTTCAAGCCGGCAAGGCATCTGCGATATTTTTTTTATTTTGTATATGTTCATGGTTTGCGGTCAGTCACTTAGCATCGGGTGAACCGCATGCTCCGCTTGCCCGCTATACCATAAAAAAATGGGGCTGTTAAACAGTATCATTCAGTGGTTGCAAAATTTCTGAGGTTTGAAAAAAGCTGTGACAAATTCTGTACACACTGAGAAGTTTCATCATGCCTTTTGAAAAAAGTGTGTTTATATTTCGCATTATAAAAATACATATCGATGATACTCATCTAAATTTTACACAAACAAATTTTGTTCAGCCCGCCTTTGAAAGACGTGTCGAACATCATCGAAGGAGATCTGTCTGTATGACAGTTTCGTGCAACGACTGTATGTATTATTTACACTGTGGTATCATTTCGTGAACAATCTTCCGTGTCACAAAACGAACGTACACTGTCACCGCTAAGCCTCTCACCATACATTAATTCATTCTGTAAATAGAGAGACGTCACAAACGATAGGTCCCAGGTGCGTCAGTGTAATGAGATGTCTATTGAGCATCGGAAACGGCTATGAACGTATTTATTGGCGCACATTTCATGGGACCTTTAAAGTTTATTACGGCGATAAGAATATTTGGGACGCGTACATGAAGTGACGCGAAAACACGGGGAAATATAAATGTTTTGTGTTCGGGATTTTTCTGCGTAACTTTTAACAGGCTATATAGATCGCAAAACGTCGTAATCGTATTATAAAAAGTATGCATTTCAATTTCTTTATATAAAACTGTTAATAAACATCGATTTGTTTACAACAAGATAACAAGGGCTCTTTGTGAAAACGATGATTAAATTTGTTTGTTTATAACCAAAACTGAGATTTCTAAATTTAAATTCCACCACAATTAGAAAGCTAGACAATCAAAAAGTAATACGACAATTTTATTGTGACAAAGTGGTATCACGCGAACGTTTGAAACCGCACAACCATTTGCATAATAATCGAAACCCGTTGTCATCCTTCACCATCGGATCAATCATCGAATTTCACCTTCCGAGCATAATGCAACGCATCCAATAAATACCGTCGATAATCGGAACAAAAACTGGTCGAATGGAATAAATCGAGAAAGTGTCACACATATTTACCGCGAAACAGTTGGACGTATGGCGCGGCCCAACGGCTTTCCACGCCCCTACTTGGTCACGGCGGGTTCGGACACAATACTTTTTGCGGGATAACCTACATCTTAGATGCGCGCCCGAGAAATATGTTCCCATGAAGTGACAGTTCGCTGTCGCGTTCAATTAAATAAATACGAAAGGAAGGAAAACTGATACAAAGACACCAACAAATGCACACATAATTTATTTAAAGACGGTATAGTGTTAGGTTTGCCACCCGTACTATATTATAAAGTATCGTGCTAAATTTTACTCATTTGTATTACATATATATTATAGTACGAATAATACTATATTTTCATCGGTAGGTAATTCAGTTTTCGAGATCTCTCAATTACTGCGTATGCAAACGCCCCTGCGAGATTTCAGAACGAATCGTATTCATAGTAACAAGGCTTTATTTAATTAAATCTAATAACAAATACCCATTGAAAAATCATAATATGTACTATTTTGTCCCTTGAACTTCCCAACAGTACTATATTTTTTGCAATGTTTTAAAAATAATACTATTTTACCTATCAATAAACGTAATAACCCTATATAGTGCGCATTGTGCTCCGAAAACAAAACATTTTAGGAGAAAGAAAATATAATATGTTCCTTAATCTGAGGCTTATCAATATTTTCAGGTCTATCCCATTATATTGTATTGTTGGATCACTAACATATGACTGCCAAATTTCAGCTTCACCCGAAAAGTAGGTCAACTCCAACTTGTAAGATTTCATTACCCACTTTTACCCACTTACCAAGACAGGTAGAGAATAAATAAAAGCTTATTAGCTAAGAATAACGTGAATGAAAATTTACATCTCCTTTTATAAACAGTGAAATTTGTTATCATGTTCGTCTCTAACCGACTTCCAAAAAAGGGGGAGGTACCAGTATATTACCGCATCTCCGGTATTAATAGGCCAATTTAGAAAATCTTGTTAAATTTAAAATTGATAAAGGCTCGGACTTTAAATAGATATGAAGTATATAATAAAAGTTACTTTCTATTTTTTTAGATTTTAGAATTTTCCACGATATTTTTCTTTTTTCATTATCTTTACAATAACAAACACAAAAAAGAATTACCGAAATCGGTCCAGCCAGTCCAAGGAAATTTCGAATTTATTTTTAATATCCTACATAGATGTAATCATATATAATTGAATATAAAAATCCTCTTACTAAGATACTCTATTTTGAATTTGAATCTAATCGTAATCAGTCTTAAAGAGCGGCTAATCAAATCTCTGATGGCACCTACAACTTTCTCTTATCAAACTTGTCCATCACGACCTGTGGTCCAAGACCAATTATCTTACAGCATTCGAAAAAACAAACAAATTTAAATACACAGCGTTTTTATTTAACGAATTACGATAACCAATAGCAATTTTTAAATAATAGAAGAAACGTAGTAAATTAAGAATAGCATACTTTATACAAAACAGGCAATGAAAGGAAGTTATTACATACTGCAGTAACTACATAACTTAAAATTAAATAAAATGGATCATGAAAATTGTAAAACTACATGTTTTACAATCGAAATGGAACGATTAGGCCAACAATGTTCGATACTTTACATCTATACTAATATGTATTATAAGATTCGTTTGTTTGTTTTGTTGTCATGAATAACATAGGATTGATTTCTATACCGAAAATCCTACGGAACGGGATATATACGCTGGCAAAACCGCGGAGCTCAGCTAGTAATAACTACAACAGAATAATATATGTGTATGTATGTAAGGACATATAATTATCAATAGTACCTACCTACGTGTTACGTTTAAACCAAGCGATTGTCTCACAATCACCACCATCATCGAGCCAAGTCGTGACTATTGATTTAAATCAAGTTAATGAAACTTATATAGACCAGCGGGAGCCGGCGTTGTTTTTATTTACACGTATATAAATAATTCAATGTTTATTTTTACACGCTTGTTTTCATCTAGACGTTACGAGTTTTATTTTATCGTAATGGTGTTTATATCTGCGCAGTGTTGATTATCGGGAATGTTAAAGGAACGGGACGATAAGGGAGCCAACTGATTTCTTTTAGTTTAGATAAATATGTTAATTAGTACCTGGTAACTAAAGGGCTGGTATTATACACGTAAATCGTTATCATTTTCGTCATCTAAATCTTATTTTTGAACCACTTTGGTGGGTTATTTTAAAAAAAATTACAATTATATTGAAAATGCATTGCATAAATGCATTTCGCGTATCATACAAAAAATGTATACATATTGTATACGTACATATACGTATCAATAATAAGTTCTTTCTATCTTCCTTACATCGACTTTATGTCAGACGAAAGCCAATGGCTCGTACAGTTTTTTTAACTAGTTCATGAGCGTATGGATTCATATTATCTTGTATCCTGATTCATTTCAAATAATAATCAAATTTGTATTAATATTCTTATATATAGATTTAGAGGTTACCTTAAAGCTTTAAAAACACTTTTGCTATCAATTAACCACAACAGGTTGTGTTTATTAGTCAGCAATTTATAAAAAGTAATTAATTAAAATTCCCCTCTGGAGGATAGGGCGTAGTTCATGGGAAATTATTGTAAGTAATTAACTTAATTATTTGTTTATTACGCCGCAAAGTTGAATGTTCTCATATTCCTTACTCAATGCGTATAACCCATACTTATTTTTATGATATGGCTAACGTTAACATGTAATTCACGTGATGTTAAAGATCACCTTAACCTATGAACCTTGTAAACGCTAATATATCGGAAATAAATTGTTGGTCTCTAAATGAAAAGATCAGAAAATAATAATATTACAGCAAAAGGATTGGGAATAAGAACCATATCATTTCGTATGATACGCGCCTATGATATGTATCTAGAGTGATTAATTGTTAGATATTACCAAAATCCAATAAGATTCGCTATAATAATGTTCGTTAGAAGGGGGTAGCCCTGGTGTAAGACCATCAGACACTCAGCATAGCAACCTATATTCAGTCTATATAAATAATACCTACGTACCGCTATCATAGCGCACTGAGCAATCAAGAAATCCCCATGGCCCAACATGAGTTTGAAATTCGCTCGGCATACAGAATATTGTACGTACCTACCTACATTTGATACTAGTATTTTATCTCTGCGTATTTTTAACATACACTTTCTCGTCGGTAAAACCGTTTACCATCATAATGTACAAAGGAAAATAATTAAATAATACTTCCACTTTTGCTGTACCTTGTTTATATGGTGTAGAATCTCTCCCCATTCATGTAAAACCACACTCGACGTATAAGGCAAATAGTAATATTTCTTCTTCAAATAGAATACGTCGGCATTTTTATATAAATGGTATAAGCATTATCGCATATTAGATACGCGAAGTCAACGATGCGTACGTCTATGCTAGGGCTGCCAAAATTCGTAGCCATAGAAAAATAACACGGAACAATAGGACACCATTTTAATTTTTTTTTAGGTGTACAAAGACATTTTATTTTCTTACATTTGCGAAGTCAAAGTCATATGATATGTCATTTGTCGAAAAAATTTTAAAACGCAGCACCTATTTAAAAACAATCATCTTTGTGTACCGTTAATTAAGAGAACGGATGAACGGGCAATTTAAATCTTGAATTGATTAATTATTATTTACATTACGTAGACACTACTTTGTTCGGTAAAACAACTATTTCTAAAACTATCACAACCCAGACCAAATTGTATTAAATTACAAAGTTTAGCTAATTTATATTATAACAACGTTGACAGCCCTACGTTTCACTCGGTTCATTGGTGAACAGTGAGGAAACTCGATACACAAATACTCCGAGCCTCCGAGGGATGTATTACGTAGACGATACGTATGTACGCAGTCTTATGTATTAGTTCGTAATTACTGCTACTACATAACAGTTCATACATACGCTGTATAGCTAATAAAGACTGGCTTTGGTGCACAAAATAGAAACACAATTTAGATCTTAACATTAGTCTATCATACTTTGGAAAGGTCTGGTTTCATACAATTTTGACCTTTGCGTGTAACATATAGAGTTCAAACTTACTGAGCCTATTATACTTAATAAAATTAAAAGTACATCCTGAATATATTATAGGAAAAATGCTTACATGAAAAGAATGCCGTGTCCTCATTTTAAATTCCTGTAAATTATAAGAAGCCCTTCAAAAGCCAATGCATGCCTTAAAAATAAAAATATAATAGTATTTTTAATCGCTACTGTTTACTTGGTGTTTTGAACATAATTAACTATATATTAGTGTAAGCGTTAAGCAATTTTAATTAACCTAATCTCACCATCGTGTTGAAACGATGTTATATGTAGTTTTGGATAAAACTTTAAAACAGAAAACGTTTTATCAAGATCGGCTTACGAATCAGTATACATAAAATACAATTTGCATTTACTATTTTAAATTATATATATGTGGTATCACTATTTAAGTATAGAAAAATACTTTGTACAAAACAACAGTCATTAGTCATAAAAATATCACTACGGCGTTAAAATTAAATAGCGGCAAAGATAGATTAGGACGTATGACATCATGAAATATCCATTTACATTCTGAAGAAATGTGGGTGCGATTTCAATATTAGTACGTCTAGACAAGAGTACTTCGAAGAGTGTTCATAAAAAGCATATTCATATTATCGAGTGTATCAATGTTCAAATATTATGATAAGTGCGATCAGCTGTGTTAATTCACACGCATTTTATTCGTATCTATAGTAATACTCACTTTTATCAAACTTTCGCATGAATATATTTTGACTCCCAGTCTTTTATTGCTAAAGATGATGTGATACAGCAAAATTACCCTCTGTCGCTCTTTCGATAGTCATGAGTAGGAATGGGGTGGCGACATATGTATTCTAAATTTCTAACCCATCGCCACACGGGTAGAAAATACTCAATAAATGTTTTATTAACAATTAAAAACAACGAAATACACGTCAACATTGTTTACAGCATCCGACAGGTAAAATACATTTAAACGTCCCATCCATTGAACGCGTTCAAATAGAAAATTAACAACTATTTCGCGTAATCTAGAAATATGACGGGGACCGCGGAAACGCGTCTCGTATAATTCACAAGGTTCCCGAATCACTGTGCCAACCAGGGATTACACAGAAATTGCACAAACATTTTATATCAGTTTATAGTTTTCACGACCTCACTGTAAACAGTTTCGAAACGAATTATCCGTTATTTATATTACAATCCTGTTTTAAATGTGAAAGTTTATGTTTTTGGAGAATGTTGTTATTTAAAAATAGTAAGAATAAAAGTGAAGTCCCATGTCCCCGTGGGTCCTGGGGCGGATATTAAATCCGTTTTACTGATCGATTTTTAGTTAAAGGCAAGTCTTTCACGTCTCTACCGGGAATCGAACCCTGGGACATCTCGGTTGTAAAGCCTAACAAGCTAACCACCGCACCAACGAGGCGGTGGTTAAAAGTAATAATAAAGATAAGGAAAATAAAGGTTTTTTTTTTACAAAATCAGCGGGTTGGCTCGGTGTGTCACGCGGTTTCGTATACGTATTACTGATATATTACATAACCTAGATGCCTTCCTTCGTGTGCCTGACTGAAAGCGAAGGCAATACGGTCCCGTTTTTGCCTTCTACTTACGGAACCCTAAAAAGATCGCGGCCAGACCGAACTTTCCTCATTTAAACTTGTAAAACACTCAGCCAGCCTACGTATTCCACCTTTAAATGCACGTTTCACTACAGTTCTTGAATAACAATGAAATCAGAACTAACTCGGTGCACAAAGACAAAGATTTACTCTTTCTATTTCCGTGTTCTAACCGCCGACTGTTTTACTCGTTTCTACTTAGGTTAATCTATTTGTGTTTATTGTTAGACTAGACAAACAAGTTGAGCGCAATTACTATTTTCTTGCACATAAATCCCTACTTAATAGAATAAATGGGATAGTAAGTCTGTCTGACTCTTCTTCGTGCCTCAACTGCTGAACCGATTTGGACGAAAATTGTACAACAGTTTGTGACCCAAAAAGGATACAGGATATTTTTAATCCCGGAAATCCCACGAAAGAGGATAATATACGCGGATGAAACCGCAAGGCTCAACTAGTATGCTTTAAATAAGTGTATAATACAAATTATACTTCTAATACCGAATAATAGTAACAATCCTATCAAAACCTTTTCCGCACTTTACACAGGAAGTAATAAGATGTGCGCTAATAATAATTTTAATTATTAGTACATACTGTTGATTAATGCAAATGATCAAGGAAAACGCAACATATTATGTTTTTCTAAAATCTATTTGTTCGTAGATATGTTAATCGTGCCCTTGGCCTACAGAGTAATAAATTTTAAACAACAGATAATGACGCTCATTCAGTTTTATAGGAACTTCGCATCAGTGCGATTCAAATTATTTATTTATTAATATAATTAATATTTAACACTCACTGTAATAATGTTTTAGTTAGGAAATTCGACGCGCAACTTCTTTACATATTTTACATTGCCAAACGCCTTATTGAATTGAGCATTACGTGTTTAGAATTATTATATAGCCAGACACGTAAGTCCTTATAAAATTAGATTCTGACTTAACAAACACTATTTGAAACATGTTTAAATATTATCAAAACGTTCATATTATCGTGAACGCGTAACATTACATTATAAAACTAATTAACGTCCACCATCTTTTATGAGCATTCCCGTAAACAGTCCCTATAGTGCCGCACGATATTTAAAATAGATCTGTGCATCCCGTGACATAATAATGGTTATTTTAAAAGTACATCTTAACTTCAGGCTTATTTAAAGCTAGTAGCTCGGTGTAATATAACGTGAAAATAATAATAATGATTACCCGATACCAATACGTGATTCACAATTTCTTGTCAATTCGTAAAACGAAATCCGACGGAGGCGTGCAAGTTCAAGGTTAAAAAGTTTAGATTGAACTCGATTTTTACAAGGTTCAATGCACCTTTACAATTCCTACATTCACTTAGACATAAACGACTATAAGTAAAAATAAATGTATAAAACAAATCTATGAAATCTTCTCTAGTTTCACCGTCAATCACTATTTAAAAATAATTATCGAGACTCAAATCTTATCTTCCGAGAATTTCATCTCAATTTTCGAGTAGCGTTTTTCAATTGTCTAGTTCATTCAAGCATGGATAAAATATAATTCAAATATTACACGCTCTATAGGCGCTGATAAAAAATATAAACAAAAACAATGGTATATACAACATGGAAGCATTCATGTGTATAAGCTGTTCAGTCTTCTATGAAAAGTATATTGCATGAGTACATTTCTTTATTTGAATAAAAATGGGACGGTATTAGCATAAACAAGATAACTGGTTCGCAAAATAAACAAAAATATGGGAGATAAACAATTTTATAGTTTCATTAGCTTTCAAAGTTTAAATTATTGTTTCAATATAATATCATATAGATGTGTCTTGTTATAGATTGAAGTTACCCACACATTAATAATATAGTGTGGTGTTGAATTTCCTTAAATTATGTAACATTTAAACACACACAAACACAGCATGACAAATAAATTCAGGAATGAACATACACAATAGGCAATAGCTTAAAGCTTTAATAAAATAAAAGATAGTTCGTCAATCATTGTTGTTGTGAATAAAAAAAATTGTGATACTTTCATCCAGATGTGATTATTATAAGATCAAAAGCACTATCTAAATTTTAATTTCTTACTGGAGTAAAAATGGCTTATTAAAATTACAGTAAAGTAGTAGTAAAGTAGCAAACAACTATAATATAACTTGTGATGTAATCGTACACACTTTATTCAAGGAAATCCTTTGTTAAATTAGTAGAGTATAAAGAATATAATTTTTTGTATTCCTTTAAAACATTTAAGAGGTAATTTGTTATTTGTCATCCCTTTGTGTTAAAACAATAATTACAATAATTAGTAGAAGTATTAATCAAACATTTGTAAAGAAGCATTGTTCGTCTATTACTAGTTGAGATTGTTTACTTGTAGTAAAACAGTACATATTTATAAAAAAACAAAGGAAAAACACATGGAAATGTAGGATTATGTAATTGGAGCATATTTGCTCAATAAAATAATTATTCAAATGTTAAGAAACAGTACAATTACACGCCAGCATTAACAAATGTTGTTGCAATACCTTCAAGACTCTGTTTTAATTTGTTTTTTACTAACAAATAAAAATATGAGTGTTGTTAATCTTACAAGTGATATTCAGATGATTTAAAGTGTACAAGATGTAACACTTGCATGTTCTAAATTCTTATTAGAATAATTTTCTTTAATATATTTAACAAATGTCATATCCTACTTCTAACTCATGCTATAATTGTGCAAAATTTGTATATTTGTGTGTCAGTCCTCCACAATGACTGAATGGATTTTGATGAAATGATATTACATACTATACAAATTGGCTCTTAGTCTAAATTAGATGATATAATACCTTTAAGATATAAGTTAGGAAATAAACCTACCTCTCAAAGTTAGCTATTATAATTTCCCAACTATTAACTAAAAAAATTCAATTAAATAAAAAAAAAGTTGTTCTATAAAACAATTTCATTATAAATAAATCTCTCACAATATTGCAACAATACTTAGTTCCACAAGGTGATTGCAATAACTTCTAACTAGGTGATGATGATAAATTTTATATTTTACTTGCATGCTAGAGTGCACACTTTCTACTATGCGTCTAGATATTTGGCACAATTTTGAGATATAATTGATGATGTTGATGTAAGATATATGAGTTATAATTATTGACATATAAAGGCCTTAATTGCTTATTTCATTGATTACACATGATGTATCCAAAGAGTGATTTCATTTTATAACTATTGAATATAAATGATAGGGTTTTCAAATAGAATTATTTTTTTGATATTATTTTGTCTGTTTCAGACTTAACAGTGGTAAATATACAAACTTGAATTGTGCAGATATACAATAGTTGTTTCATTTACCAATATTTCACCCCTATTGCTAATCCATAAATAAATAATAACAATTAATTTTGTGATATTATTTAATTTTATTACAACTGTTCAAATTATTTTTAACACCCTTAACTTCTCAATGATTTACTGAGGTCATTGCTCAGTGCATTGACATATTTGACTATAATGATTGAGGAACTATCATTATTGGCACAGTTTTCATAAATATTCATTGAATAATCCCCTAAATGAATGTTACGTTTACAAAATTCGTAAAGATTCGTCGTAGCTTCGAGATATTAGGTCATATTCAATGAATGATTTTGAAAATTGCGTATCGTTCAAAATTTGGCACTTACCTTGAAGATAGGGCGTGGATGCCGTGGCTGCGAGGGTGCTGCAGCCGTCGTAGTAGCAGGAGCTGGCGATGTGGTCACATGGTCCGCCGGTAACGACTCAGGCACGGTTTGGAGAGTAGGCCGCATAGTAGTCGACATCTTTTTTATAGATTACTTTACACCACGCTAGCCAAACTTCTCCGCTCGCATCCTCCGCGGTCGCGCACTCAGCACCCCTCGACTGGCCCAAAACCTCAGGCCTCAACACTTTACAGAACCGACACAACTACGCCCATCTAACCGCATTTTAATCGCGGAAATACATTACGAACTTTTACACGATAGCAAAGACACAACAGAAATACCTATTACACTTTCGCGTATTATACTAACGTACGCTGAGATTAAAAACGGAAATAGACACGCAAAAATCTATTAGAAAGCTTATAGTGCCTTCTGCTGTCACATAAACATTACCAAAGAATTCGGCGTTTCGGACATACACCAATGGCAATCGGTTTCTATAACGCGAACGACCTTTACTATTGTTACAAAATCGAATAATATGAAAATGTCCGTCAATTTAATAATAAATTAGCTAAAGATATTCACATAACACAACTAAAAATCCGTATATTCTTGAAATCACTCTCAAGATGGCGGATTTTACCTACTCGTAAATGGGCACAAGGCTGACACGAAAACATCAACCGGCTCTCTATCAATCCCTTTCTTTTGGTACTGTTTAAAATGAGATAGTCATATGTGAAGAACTTCAACAGAACCAAAAAATACGTCGCGGATACGTCATAGAAAACCTGCCAATGAATATGCGCAAAACAATTATTATCGTGAAATGGAACGTTAATATGTAAAATTGCAAATAAGAATAAATATAAAAAAGCATTTTTATGTCATATTAATAAATTTATTTGATATATAAACATGTGATAATTATAAATTTATTAAATATTTAGCTTTATAAATATAGTGAAAATGGAAAGCTTGAAGACCCACATTATGCAATACAGAATATTTAACGGATATTTTATTATTTTATTAAATTTATAAACTAATTCTTTATTTATAGCCTTATTTTTTTGTGTATTAGAATATTATTTGACTAATATTTACAGTAATTTTTACTATCACACTATTACAAACGTATGTTTATTTTTAAGTTTTAAATATGGCTGCACAAATCTGCATATGGCAATTATTTCATTCGCCATTTAAGAAAGATGGCTGCATTGTTGTTGGCGACTGTTGGGTGCTTGTTTGGCAATTAATGTTTGTTTCTTTGCTTTGTTATGACTTCGTGTTACTATACGAGTTTATTTTTGTGGCTTTGTTTAAACAGTTTTATTGATTGGTGAGTTCCACTTGTTTTTACAGCTTTTCTTTATATAAAAAGTAGGTGTAACGTAATAACATTGTTCGACGCAACGTGAACCACCTTTTCTTTTAATGTGAAATCGTGTTATTTTTTTCTTAGTAGGTTACGAATGTTGAAAAACGTGACTACTTATATATTAAAGTTTCAAATTGATTAAGAGGTTTAGTAAGAGAATTTAAAAATATTTACACAATGACCTTAAAACTGTGCATCGAAGAACAATAAAGGTTCTTGAAAATACAACGTACTGTGCGAAGTTGTTTCCGCAAGTTTCGAGGTTTTTACTGGATAAACATTTCAGTTAACCTTCATATACGATGACATATTATATTTGTACATTATTTACCGTATCATGAAAACAAGCAGGTGAATGAACTTTAAAAATCACCTTCCACAAATAGCATCTTCTATAATATGATTATAAAACTAAACATACGTAAATATTATTACATCCATTGAAATAATAAGATATCAATGCATTATTATT
This sequence comes from Phoebis sennae, assembly GCA_001586405.1. NCBI lineage: Eukaryota > Metazoa > Arthropoda > Insecta > Lepidoptera > Pieridae > Phoebis > Phoebis sennae. The sequence goes on from LQNK01001212.1 coordinate 120,420, forward strand.
TATATTTATCATCAAGTGAAAATCAATTACTTAATGAAAATTAGTTACATTATACAAAACATAAATAAGTTTTACTGCAACCTACTTATAAAATAGTTATTAGATTAATTTAAACCTACTTTTTGTAGGGGCATCTGTATTGCTCTAATTAAATCTCAACCCTCTTGGTTTCACTTCCTTTTGGCACCCTAAGTCTGTATATATTTTTAAACATGGGGTGCATCTCAAGACATTTTATTACCTTATTGTAAAATGTAAGGGTCACCTTAGTTCAGTTCTTTGTAAGGATAATGTATATTATATAAGTAAATGTGTTATGCATCTTGTGCTATTTATTTGATACTGAAATAAAATTTGATGTTAATCATTTAAATTCCTATTGGGAGTATATTAAATGAGGTATTGGTGTTGCATACTGCAATGGTTCAAGTCAATTCTATTAAGAATTTTTTGAATATATGAATTAATCAAATACCGTTTGATACAAAATATACACACATAAACAATGGATCTCAAATTTTCCATTTATATTTACAATAACATGTATATCAATCATATTAACAAACAATTTTTCTCTTTTCAGACCTATGGTTTTAAGCAGTCGTCACCAGCATTTAACTAATGTTAGATACAATAACCCACCCATAGCTTAGATTAGGCATAAGTTTAGTTATATAGTAGCGTAAAGTAAAACAATCAAAATGTGGCCCGCATCACAGTATTCACATACAAACAATCAGAATCAAAATAGTTCAAAATCAAATGAACACCAGAATCCACAGAACTTGAAGACCCTGGGGATGACCTCTGCTATTTCTATGGCAGGTATGTGTATTTATTTTATTAGTACATTTTCTTATTATGGGGAAAATTGTTGTAATACCTTTTAACATTTTCTGTATTCAGTTTTTTACACCAATAAAATTTGGATTAATGTACATGCAAGGTTTTCAAAGTAACCACTATGATATACAATAAACTTGAGACTAGTACTATTTATTTAAACATCAGACAATTTTGTACCTTAAATAGCATAAGAAAATTAAAGAAGGAGAGGTTTGGATGTTTATTTAAAAAATTGATAAAAGTTTTAATCATTATATAAGTATTTCAATTTCAATTGTTTCTGTATAGACAGCTGAGTAATAATTGCCCTGCATTAGCTAATAGCTCTTTTAATAAACATGTTTACTAATAAAATTTCATATGTAAACAACCTTTTGTACACTCAAAAATATGTAATTAGTGAAGGGAATTTTTTTTTGCTCTCTCATTATAAAACTTATAAACTTTATAAAATCTTATAAAGTGTTCTGCAATCTTGCATATTAATTTATTTAATAATACATAGAATTTCTTGAAAATTAACAAATAAAATTTATGCACCCAAATATAAATTAGCTCAACATTGAGCTGAGATTTTGGCCTCCTCCGAGGTAACACACTGGTGCTAAAAGAACTTCCTTACCATTAGTCTATTTTGTTGAGGATCAATTGGCATAGTAAAGATGAATGTAGAAAAAACTCTGTTTCTTTAAGAACTTTTTGAGAAATATTCCATATAGTGATCAAATACAGTACTTAAAAAACAATTGAAAATAAATGCTTTACAAATTTTTATAATTTAGGGTCATAATTTTCAATAATTTAAGCTCATAACATCATGCACCCAAATTATTGCATACTTTTTAAATCTTAATTCCAAGGTTGTTGTATGTTCATATTACTTTTCCATTATTTGTTGAAATATTTATAAAATCAAATAATGTAATTATGAGATAAATAATAAATTTATTACAGGTCCAAAACCAATTGACATTGAGAAAACAAATGAATTAAAGGATTCTCTCATACCTTATGGGGTGTTTGAGTCGGAGGCAGAGATGCACCATCGTATGGAGATTCTTGGTGCGTTACATAGATTGGTACGACAGTGGATCAGGGATGAGTCGTTGAGGAAAAACATGCCTCCGAGTGTGGCTGATACTGTTGGAGGAAATATTTATACTTTTGGATCTTATAGGCTTGGGGTGAGTGTAATATAAAACAAGTTATCAAAAATATGATACATAAAGTTTACATGAAATATAGAATTAGCAACAGAGATATATATACACATCTACAAACTGCCACATACCATTAATAAGTAGGAAAATGATATAGTTTTAAGGCTTTATCAAATGTCCAACCAGGTCCATTTTAGTACTAATATTATTATTCTATTTGTAATGAGATAGGTGGTGGTATTCAAATGTAGAGAGTTTATTGTACAATCATTGAAATTAAGAGTTAAGACTTTTACCAAAATTCTCAGTTAATTTCTATCCTTTTGAATTATGTTAGCTAAAAGAATTAGGTTTTATTTTTTTACACAATGTAATGCCCTATCCACTTAAACTGAAATTTGGAGTTTGTTGTTATGGTTATACTGAATTATGTATTTTTATCTATCCTAATATTATAAAGAGGAAAATTTTCCTTTTAATACTGCAATAATGGAGTGGAAAGTGATAACATGGTCGAGGATAGAACACACTACTTTATTTAATGCCTATTGTCATTAACCTTAGATTTATTTGTTTGAATTAAATAGACTCCAACTATTAGACCAATTTGTATCAAATTTTGTACAGAGACATAGGATAGTTTTTATCCCAAAAATCCTATGTGTACTGGCGATATTATTAAGATGAAACAGCTACTTTATTATAACTAAATATTATGGTTTCAGGTGCATCACAGAGGCGCTGATATCGACGCGCTGTGCGTGGCTCCGAGACACATTGACAGATCTGACTATTTCCAATCATTCTATGAACTGCTCAAACAACAACCACAGGTTATTATTATTGATTTTGAATATTTATCTATATGAAAATTTTATAAATGGCTAATGAGGTTATGTATATATGCACAACATAATAAAAAAACAAAGGTATCAAATATTTCAGTGACTTATTGTTAGAAAGTTTCAACACCAGTAAAAATCTTGCGTTTCATCTAGTTTGATTTGATGATATACATTAAAACAACTATGCTGGATGACAATTTATTATCAATAGAATTACAATGGAAGTGCATTAAAGATAAAAATTTTACTTACCGTTTCATTCGTTTTTCTTTTTCATGTTAGAGAAGATATATCCAAAAGTGGAAGGTTTATGATGCCATTTCAAAAAATTTGTTATATTTAATGATAAATATATGGAAGATGACAATAGCATTTTAATGCATTTAGAAATTTACTGACTGTTCCATAATTAACACACTTCCAAAATGGAGGTTTATATTGTTAGTGTGTATTTTTTTATGTTTTAGTAAAATGTATAAAATGTTAAAGGTGAAAGATTTGCGAGCAGTGGAGGATGCCTTTGTTCCGGTTATCAAGATGAACTTTGATGGCATTGAAATTGATTTGCTGTTCGCAAGGTTGGCTCTGAAAGAGATACCAGGTATGTATAAATAAAAGTATATCCTAAATTGAATAAATTGATTAAATTGATAACCTCCTCGTTTTTTGGGAAGTCAGTTAAAAATATGTATTTCAACTTAATTGTATGTACATTTTTAATTTTATGTTTTGAAACCAAACTTTTCATACAGAGATTAAGATTGTGGAGTTGTTTTATATGAGATAATACAATTCATATTAACATGTAACAGAATACATATTATATTATGTCACACAGATACAAGATGTTATTTAATGAATGTTTTATGATTCTATTGTATGATTCCAACTAGATTTCCTGTCCCAATTATATTTACAGTGCTCGAAGAAAAGTTGCCTGACATAAATAAATAAAATGTTGTTATGAATTACCTTTTATATCCATTAAAATAATGTATTTCCCTTCTAAAACACACAGTGTATAGTTAAATGTTCTTATTAATTAAATTATTTATAATTTCAGATTCTTTTGATCTCCGCGATGACATGTTACTAAAGAACTTGGATCAGAAATGTGTTCGGTCTCTCAATGGTTGCCGAGTGACCGATGAGATTCTACGACTTGTGCCCAATATCAACAACTTTAGGCTTACACTAAGAGCTATCAAACTTTGGGCCAAACGTGAGTGTGGTTCAAATATATCAGTATTTTAAGCCAAAACTTTGCACTCTTTTTTACAAAAATTATGTGGGACTCACATACATAATGGATTAATTTTCTCATTCTCATGGCTCATTCTCCCTAGATGACTATGTATTTTAGAAAAAACATAATTATATAATATAGCATTAGAAGTGTAGTGTCTGGTAAATTTTAAAAAGTATGTGGCGTCACAATGACGTCACCATTCTTATATTGCGATGTTGAAATGTTTTCGTCGCTAAACTATATATCACTTCCAAACAACAATCCTTAGAGCCTAAAGGCTGGCCAGTTCTGTGGTTTGGCCTCTTTTCGTTTGAGCAATAATACTATCCTCCACAAGTATAATTTGATATTAGATCTTATAGCACATATGTACTTTGTAATGTCCTGTAGTTTGTTCTTTTTTTCAACTTGTTAACATCAAGTTGCTGTATTCCAAACAATAAATTATTTGAAAACATTTTTATAAGTAATTTAGTGCTAACTATCTTCTAAATTTGTAGTTTATTGATCAGCAAAGTACTAGTTATAAAGTAACAATGTGGACAATGTCTCCATTGATGGCTTGTATGGCGCAGGGCACGGCATCTACTCAAACACGCTGGGCTACCTGGGCGGCGTGTCGTGGGCGATGCTGGTGGCGCGCACGTGCCAGCTGTACCCCAACGCGCTGCCGGCCACGCTGGTGCACAAGTTCTTCCTGGTGTTCAGCCAGTGGAAGTGGCCGCAGCCCGTGCTGCTCAAGCAGCCCGACTCCGTCAACCTGGGCTTCCCGGTGTGGGATCCACGGGTGAGGCTTTTTATACACTTTTTTTTTATTTGGGTTCATCAACCTGGGCTTTCCTATTTGGGATTCACAGGTGAGGCTTTTAATAAACTTTTTAAGTTTCTCTTTTTGGTTGAGTTTTTATAGTGATAAAATAATTTGTGTAGTGTATTAATGATACAAATTAGTTAATCACTATTAAAACCCTAGCGGTAACATTTATATGTTATGGCTAAAGATAGGTGTGAATATGAGTAGATTTTTTAAGGTTAAGGCATTAGCCAGCTGTTATAAATTTATGTACGAGGGTTGTCTAGTGTCAGTTGTTTTGGTTCATGGCTAAACATGAAAAGAGGATAAAAATATTGTTTTAAATTAGTCTCATTTTTTTTTGTAATTACCCGTGTTGGGTTCATACCACGGAATAGAAAAAACAAGTGGAAGTGCCCTAGTGCTTCTTTAGTATGAGAACCAATGTCGCCAAACTCACACATTGACAAATTAAATCGTACAATGCATACAAAAGAAGTAATGTCAAAAATTGACAAAAAACATTTCGGTTGAAAATCGTATTTATTGTTATTTAAAATTAAGTCTTTTTGTATGACAGTAAGGTAGTAATTAGTTTATCTGTTGAATCAATTTTCCACCTAGAAATAAGGTAAAACTACTCATCGCTAGAGGGCGATATTATAAATTCATTAAATTTTGATCTCTAACACCTTTTAAATAAATGTTATATTTACGGTACAACCATTTGACACTCAGTTGTCATTTTGCTACTCACCCAGTGATTGATCGTATCGATAACTACATGTCGATATTAGTTAAATTTCCACTATAACCGAAAAAAAATTAAACATAAATTTAAGAACTCCAAGAGGAGGAAATTGTCCTAACTGATTCCTTAATTAATTTGTATTATAAATTGATATATATTTTAATACTACTTATTTTCAATTTGTTTTTGTGGTTTGCAGTGTTACATTTTATACGATGGTTTAAAATGCTTCGTATGCGAGTCCAATACTCTTTTAGCTGATTGTATTAAATTCAAGTATTGTTTTTACATTATTAATTTCACTTATTTATCGATATCAACGAATTTGTCACATCCCTCATCGAAGCTTCTAGAACCTATATCATTTGATTTAGGTACGTATTAAAGTCAATTATGTACCTTAAGTCAACAGCATAAGGTATTTTTTAATTTGAAAAAATATGCGAATTTGTGATTTTCACAATAATTTACATTTTATTGTATTAAAACAAACTTTTATATTTGCCGGTGATAAGATACATCGCCATGAGACTTATTTATTATGCTGGATCGTTTTTACAATTTATAATTGCGGAATAACGCCTGATTTCAATATATTATATCTGAAGTCGAGACGTTATGTCACATCAAGTAGCGAATAACGACTGGACCGATGTTGTACTATTGTACAAAGTTAAAAGTCGCAGGCTAGAGCAGCAGGGCACTTCCACTTGTTTTTTCTATTCCGTGGTTCATACCGATTCAAGTAATACAGTTTTTTTAATTTTTACGAAATTGAAATTTCAATTATATCACAAGTCGGAAAGTATTTAATGAGAAAAGAATTTGACTGGCGTATTAAATTTCAAAGGATTAATGACCAAGTAATATCCTCCATAATTCAAATACATTATTTAACCACACGGCTGTGGCTAAACTTAAGTTTATGTAAGCCTAAGTACTTTGCATACACAAATATAATTATCCTAAATTGCAACAAGATTTCAATACATTCAATAGATTCAGTACTCTAGTTTAGCAATATTTCTAATTTATTTTGATGTCCTCACCAAAATACGGTGTATTTATCTGTTTGCATTGAAAAGTTCCAGTAAACAGATTATGTACAACAATCAAGAAAGTTTCAGCACAATATTGACTAAACTTCGGAAATTAGTTTATTCTTTTTTAAAAGAAAATTTTCTCTTCAGGTGAACATGTCAGACAGATTCCACCTCATGCCAATCATCACACCGGCGTACCCTCAGCAGAATTCCACCTTCAACGTGTCAGCGTCAACCAGAACTGTGATCATGGAGGAATTTAGACTTGGTTAGTGCTTTTTTCAGTGACATACTCGTTTTAAACTTTTATCAATCAACTAGCCATGCCCCGCGTTTCTTTAACTTTTGATCCAGTGGCTTTTGATTACGGGATTAGAAATATACACCAGATGTTAATTTGAAAGGAAACCAATACATCTGTGATTTTTATGATCATTCACATGGGATCAGTGGTTTTCATATGATATGTTCTTCCTCGGGTTACAAAGGATCTCTATACAAAATTTCATTTTCAAATTCGTCTAGAAGTTTCCGAGCCTATTCAATTCAAGCAAACTTTAGAAAGGAAAAGCATTTATTCCAGAAACTACTGATAAAATTATTACACTAAACTATTAACCTATTTATTCTAAAACTTAGACTATTTTTAAACACTTAAAACTATTTTCATGTACAGGCTTGGCGATAACGGACGAGATAATGCTGGGCAAGTGTGGCTGGGAGCGTCTGTTCGAGGCGCCCAACTTCTTCTCACGCTACAAGCACTTCATAGTGTTGCTGGCGTCTTCAGCCAGCGGAGACGACCAGCTGCAGTGGTGTGGCCTCATCGAGAGCAAGATACGACACCTTATCAGTGAGTTTAGTGATGTAGTGTTGAAGTGATAAGTTCTTCATTGTCTAGAAACATTTCACAGTAATGCTGATGACCTAATATAGTGTGGTCTCATTGAAAGTAAGATACGGCACCTTATTAGTGAGTTTAGTGATGTAGTGTTAGTGACTATTTCTATAAGCACTTCATACTGTTACTGGCTTCTGCAGCCAGCAGAGATGATCAGCTAGGGAAAGGAGAGAATGGTATGGCCTCATTGAAAGTGAGATACCTTATCAGTGAGTTTAGTGATGTAGTGTTAAAAGTGACAGAGTGTTGGATGTTTATGCTGGATAATATATATTTATTTATTTGAACATGAGTACAAAGGTGGTAGAATATCAAGAGTAACATTAATGTTCTGCCGATAAAGGCGTGCAAAATTGAATACTTTTATTGCCATAATCTGTGACTTCTTTTTTCTAAGGGTCAGTATACAGGTAAAACAGATTATTGGTTTTTCTGCTAACACTTTTGTAAATATCTATATTCTTAGGAAATAATTATTTCTAACCTAACCAACAAGCTTAACTGTTTAATTATAACTTTTTAAAAAGTGGAACACGTAAATCTTTAAAACCTACATTACACAATGCTCACACACATTTTTTTGTGCTTTAAAGGCACAATAAATTTCTACAGAATTACTCCAATATGATTCTTTCACTATTTTGTGATAAAATATATTTTTCATGTTACTATCCTGTAGTTTTAGAATAGTAATTGTAAACATTACAAAGATATCCATTGATACATTTATTTTGGAATTATTATATACTAGCGACCCGCCCCGGCTTCGCACGGGTGCAATGCTGATAAAAACCTTCCTCATGAGTTACTCTATCTATTAAAAAAAACCGCATCAAAATCCGTTGCGTAGTTTTAAAGATTTGAGCGTTCATAGGGACATACAACATGACACATGACAGAAAAAGCGACTTTGTTTTATACTATGTAGTGATGTATTTATCTCTCTGATACTTTTTTAACATTTAACCTGTATTCTAAATTATAATTCAACATGATTACAGCGACTTTGGAGAGAAACCAGCACATAACGATAGCGCACGTGAACCCGGAGTGTTACAACTCTGTACCTCTGAATACCAACAACGGACAACCTCTAGCTCTGCCGCCGGGTGAGATTTGAACTATTTTGATTATTTTATACTAACTGAGCTAGGTATATCTCCCGTTTAATTAATTTTAACTACCTGACGATAATCTACGAAACTGGTCTTGTTTACAAATAATTATTGTAACAAGTATTAATATAGTGGAATTGAAGGTATAAAAATGTGTTTGTTTTTAAATAAATTATAAGAAGTATCAATACATAGTATAAAGTATATCTCCTGTTGCCGTAGGATTTTCGGCATAAAAGCTATCCTATGTTCTTCCTCGGTTCTAAAATATTATCTTTGTCATAATTGAATCCAAATCGGTCCAGTAGTTTATATTTATTTATGTGATAAAGTATAAAAAAAATACAATACAAGTTTTGACCGAGCGAAGCGAGGTGAGATGGCCCGGCTTGTATGTTTGTAAGTATGAAAAAGTTGTCCGACGATAACTCGAGTATCGTTTATCCGATCTTAATAAATTTTCGTAAGCGACTTAACAAAAGAAAATATCAAGTTTGAAGATGAAACAAATCTGTGGCGGGGAGGAAGGTAAATTAGGCAATTTTCATATGAATATAGCCGAGTGTGGTATCAAATAAAGTCTTTATTCATACATTATAACGCGAGGATCAGAAAGAGCCACTTGTTTAAACGGGTGTAAAATCTTATTTGTGTTTCAGGGATACCAGTGGCCCCAGTCAGTGCGGAAACAGAGGTCAAAAAGAATGAAAATGTGAGTTACTTGATTTTATTCATTATTCTTAGATTAATTAAACACAATATGTGTTTTGTATTTGTAATTGGGAAAATTAAATGTGTATTGAGTTTAAAAAAAATCAATCAAATACTGCTCCTTTTCATGGTAATTTAGATTATTGGACCGTTTTCTCTGACATTTATCAAACAAGATATTGCATCTCTAATTTACTTACATTTATACAACCTAGATAGAAAGGAAGAGCCGGCAAGAAACTCAAGTAGTTACTCTTACAATTCAAATTCATTTATTACCACCAATTGCATTCACAAGTTTACTTGACTTGTCTTCTATCCACATTCCGACACAATAATACAAAAATTGACATCTTTGACTAACTGCCCTATCTTAATTACTAGGGCCAAATGGTAGTTTTTAAAATGTCAAATTGGTAACATCATATTAATTTACAATTTTATTTAGATTTGTTGGTCAACCAGTATAAAATGAAATTTTTTAATCCATCAATCCTCGTTTCAGGGTGAGGTGATAGCGAACGTGTGCTCCATGTGGTTCATCGGGCTGGTGTTCGACAAGACCAACGTGAACGTGGACCTCACGTACGACATCCTGTCCTTCACCGAGGTGGTGCACTACCAGGCACAGATCACCAACATGCTGAGAGAGGGCATGACCATCGAGGTACAAACAAACAAACAATTTTTTTTTATAATGACACACGAAAAAAGCTTAACATTGTTTATGGTCGAGACTGGGACTGACACGAAGGTAGTAAAAAAAATATAAATATATAATTTATCATGTGTTTCATAAAAATTTGTTTGATCGTATTGTTTAATGAAAACATGAAAACATTTGGACAATTTTGATCGTTAAAAAAGCGCTTTACACGAGTATTATTTATGAATACATATAAAAGTTAAATCATCGTTTCCAGGCTCGCCACGTGCGCCGCAAACAGCTCCACCAATACCTGTCGCCGTCGCTGCTGAAGCGAGAGAGAACTACGTCGGGCGTCAAGCGCAAGCAGGACGGCAACACGCAGCCCGCAGCGCTCAAGAAGGCTAAACGACTGTCCGAGAGCAGTGTGAGTGAGATGGGACATTTTATTATTAATTATAATTCTAAGTGGTATAGATTTCCACTTAACATTAATAAATAAATATTTTAGGACATTCGAATCTATTAGATTTAAAAACCGGAATGTCCAGCCTAGTGTAACAAAGTCAGCAATGCTCATAATCTTTTTCTGTTTATCGTAATAAGTAATTATTTTCATGAAAAAATTTATTATATCCTTAAATACATTATTTTAAACCACAATACTATAGTTGCAATATTAACTTATGCGCAGATAATGCGTAATATGAAAAAAATGGATTACTCTCCATTTTCAAAAATATACATTGTGGTTTTTGAATCTACTTTTTTGACTCATTTGACACATATCTAGTCCCAAACTAAGCATTTTCTTCTATGAAAACAACAAACTGATTAACTTACTTAAATATATGAATATGTTTGTTATGAATAATTAAACGGTTGGTTTAGTTATTCAGACCCTGTCAATGATATTGTCAACCAATAATTTTTAATACACTATTAATTTGTCACTGATTTAATTTCATACATTTACAGACCGACGAAGTCAGCCTGCTATCCTACAACGAAGACTCAAACTCGTCCAACGTGTACGAAGTGAACATACAGAACGGGAGCTCAACGAACCACTCGCAAGAGAGAAAGTCATCAGAGAGCCTCAGCGCCGAGCACACTCCCTCCACCTCCAACACCATCGCTTGTACATAGCACTACGAGCAGTGGCGGGAACGGTTCATATACGGGCCTGCTCGCAAACGCAAACGTGTGTAGACCGTACCGGGGTGTTTGTAAACAAATCTGTGTTAGTTCGGTTTAGATATCAAACCTAGGTTCCAAATGTAAGGGCAAAAGTGGTTTCAATTTGGCCCTAACCAATATTATTCTTGAACCCGATTAGTGAAGAAGTTTCCTAACTAAAAAAAAAATGTTAATTCATTTTTGGCACAGTCAATTTTTCAAGTTCCCGATAGGTAGAAGCTAAATAAATGGTTTCAAATTTGTCTCACTCTTCTAGGGTTAAGACTCACCCTTAAACCAAACTCATGAAAAAGTTTCCTACTTATGGTATGTACTTGATATATATTGGGAACTCCTGATATAAAGATTAATACATTCAGTCCTTACAAATGTCGGTCGACAATTGTCAATTTACATAACAATTAAAATAGTACAAATTTTAAATGGTCCCTTACATAGAAAGAATGTCAAAAAGGTTAAATTATAATGTAATATCACTGCCTTGTATGTAAAAGTAATGTTTCGCCAATATCATTGAATAGCGTATTGACGAGATTTGTTTACAAATATTCAGTGCTTGATGGTATGGAGCATATGAGTGACAGTGTAGTGTGTGACGGACTCAAAGTGACAAAGTGTAGTGATGTGACACGGTGATCGTGCAATTGAGTTTTGGACGTGGTTTTTACTCGGTAAGTGTAGTAGATACATATGGAAGTTACGTATTTAATCGTATTGAGTTGCTAGAGCTGTTTTTAAATGGTACATGATAGTTTTTTTTATGTGAATTTGTCTTGAATATGTTCTTATTTTCAAGTAATGTTATACATAATAAACATCCTTTTGTATGAGATTGTAAAACGATATAATTTGTCTTATGATAATTATAATAGTCAATTTAAAAATTGAATCTAATTATAACTTGAAATTTGACTAATGTCATGTTTAAGGCACAATTCACATTAAAAACTGTAACGAAATAAAAGATAGCAGGTTACGTATTGGATTTTCCATTACAGGTGACCCAGACATGACTGCTCACCGGTTTACACGTAAGTTTTATGTAGTTTATAGATACATGTATTGCGGTTGTAGACTTATAGCTGAGTTTTTAAAATAATTTCATGGTTTAGATATCTGATTTAAAGCAATTGACAATAAATAGTTGTGTTGATTGTGATCTATGTTGATTTAAATTGAGTATTTGTTAATGGTAGACTACAATAACATTTTTATTCATTTTTCTCAATATATGTGTAACTTTAATAAGAGCTATATTAGTCTTTGTTGAGCTACAAATAATATTAAAACTTTACTTGTGATGATACAAAATAGTGCCTTGATGTGCAATTGAAGTTTATAAATGGTAGTTAATTTAAATCTAAATAGTTAATAGAAACCTGAATGGTCTTCAAAGCTGATTGGTATGAGGACATACTATTTTATTTAAAATATTTAATCAACAATTATGAAAAGAGGCTAGTATATTCTAAAAATTATTTGAACTTGTAAAATGTAATTTAAATCAATCTAACCTAATTATTTTCTTTGTGAATACTTCCCTTCACAGTGATTTTACAATTAATAATACTTTAGTTTAAATGTTCAGCTATAAGATTACAACTGCAATACTTGCACGGACCAAGACACGATTGTCTTGTGTTGTGCAATGTTTCCACGTCGTCATATTGACTGGTAACAAGGCGTTTGGGAGGAAACTATTTTTATATCCACTCGAAATTTACGTCAAGGCGACACGTTTTTATGTCTGTACGACACTTTATTAGAAACCGAGATTTTCGATTTATTATTATTTAGCTAACGAATTTATTTCAAATTTAATGTACATATGTTACGGAAGTATATAGATTGTTTTGTCATTTCTTACAAACGCCAATAGTACAAAGTAGGAGAAATTTTTTGTTCCGAATATTTGATTGTTGGACTAATGTCTGTTTTATGTATGATTCACTGATTAATTCACTTGTATATAATCATATTTTCACTATATTTTCTTCTACTTGTATGATTTTTTTGCAATATTCCTATAATATACCCATCACTCATTATCATGTATTTGCATCATTTGTGTTGTAATTGTGATCATCGGATATTTATTTTATCAATACAAATTTATAAACATATTTGCCGGGTCTTTCACACTATAAATTTAAATTTTTTATACATCTTTGCATCATTAAATCTCATACAGTATCTTGTTGATATTTTAAGGAGACTATTGTAATGAATGACTTTTTTTCTGAACACAAAATGTTCGTATATTATTACAACTAGTTTCTAAAATCAAATTTCTTTCTTTACACCAATTTTTGGCAAGATACTTAATATATGTAAGTGTAAAGGAAATGTAGGGAAAGGTTTATAAGTATTATAACATTATATGATGCAAATACATTTCCCCTTCCTCCTATCATTATTCATTATTATGTAGAACAAATGTATTTTGTATGGAATAATGCAAATAAATATATCGTACGTATTTAACGTGTTTTACTTTAAATTATCCCTTTGTATAGACACGATTTTAGTGGCTTTTAGATTAAACTATTTTTATAATATCTTAAATAATCTTTAGATATTTTTTTCGCCCACAATTTTAAATTAGGATTCAATTTATTTTCATCTGATTGAACACTGATTAAGAAACTACCAACCCAATGAATATTTCCTTTTCAAAGTAACTCAATATGATTTATTGCCATTATAAATATAAAAAAAATACAATTTAAAATATAGTATGTCTAAAGACAGGGTGTTTACTAAACTTGTGTTTTCTGAGTTGAATAACTATTTTTGATTCCGTTTTACTATCTGTGCATAATTATTATTAACTCTGACGTTGCATAAACAAACGGTAAACACGTTATTTACGTAAGAACATTATCAAAGAATGATTCCATTTAGGATGTAAGACTTCAATGTAGTATACTATAAGGAATTCTTAATTATAAGTTGTATATACGATAGCCAATTCGTTATTATATATGAAAAATATATATGGAAAAAATAAAATTGAAAAAAAAAAACAATAAATGTATATACAAAAGGGTTTGTGTTGTTTTATTTTTCTTAACCCATCTAGAATGTCTTGAAAATACAAGGGCTGTAAAGTAAAAATAAAATACAAATAAATTTTGTTTATTTTAGGCCAAACTGTTCTTAAGCCTGGGCGTGACATCTTCAAGACCCATAGCAAATTCATACATAAAAAAATATTTTTTTACATTTACAAACATAATTTTATTTCATTATTGGCTGTTTCCAATCTTGTACAACTATTGTCACTGAAAGAGAATTTTTTCATATTTAGTTGACAATGAAAACATTACATTATTACAAAAGAAAGACATTCTCTATTAAGTTTTGCTTTAGAATAGAATTAATCAAAATATGTAATTAATGGCTATGTCAAATCAAAAAAACAGATTTTATCATATACTAACTAATTGAAATTACTTCAATAACAGAAACTATTTTGAATTCATCCTAGTAAATAATATAATTGACTTGATTTTTAAAAATTAATTTACAAGAAAGATAATTTATCTTATTTAAATGACATTTTTGAACTTTGAACCATCTTCACAAGAGTTAAGGTTGAATTTTACTTACCAATTTGTTCATGACGTTATTTTTCTTCGCTTGTAATTCCAATATTTCGTCCTGTATGGATACACTTAGCTCTTGAATGGGCACTGTTTCCGTTTTCCAGTACACATTTTGGTGTTTGCTTGTGCGATTTCTACGTTTATTTGCGTTTAAATGTACCTGTAAATATAAATTTTAACTTCTAAGAAATTAAATGTTGATAAAATAATTTATTGTGATTTATAAAAACATACATGCACCCTTTTTATTTATTTTTATGAAGTCGTTATTAAAAGCAAACTTATAACCGCTCAACATAAACACCACATCATACTTTTTCTGTAATGTTTTTAAGAACCAACAGAGAATTTTTCAAAATTACAAGACAGATTAGAATTTTAAGTATAGCAATAAGGACACTTTAATTTGTGAAGTCATCTTTCTAAAGCTTCCTCAGTTCTGTCAAAAGTTCAATTTTAATTAGGTAAAATAATAGACTCAATATTTAATTGAAATAAGTTAGACCAGTATGGCTCTTATGGCTTTATACCCGCGATCAATTTCATTCATTGGGGCACGACGGTTGACGAGACAAAAACGGCCGAATAAAAAGAAAAAGAAAAAATAATTTAACTGAGACCTCTTTACCTTTTTTATATGCGTGTTGACCATAGAGCGCAGGTGGAATAGAGCCGGACACAGCGGACAGCGGCGAGACGGCGCCGAATGCGCGCAAACTGTGTGCTGGTTGCGACGGTTCAGAGACACAAACGCACGACCGCATACCTGAAATAATTCATTTTCTTTCGTGTATACTAATATATAAAGGAAAGATTTGATTTTTTTTGTTCGAATTGAATATGCTGCGAAACTACTAGACCGACTTTGGTGAATTTTTTTTCAGATTGTTTGAAGCTCAAGAAAGGATATAGATAGTTTTTATCCCCACTATTCTATGGGATATACGCGGGTGAAACCGCGGAGCTCAGCTAGTTGATATATATAAATCTTAGATATACAATAAATATCTCAAAAACAAGTGGATAATTCAAAATTATGTACTTTTTAACTGCAGTTTTTAAGATTTTCAATATAATGTTATATATTTTTTCATTTTCTCACCTCACAGGGATAAGGTCGTTCATTTGTATGTAATCTGTTATGCCACAGTAACGCTCTTTCGTCGACGAAGTCTTTATTACATTGAGTGCAAGTGTGCTTTCGTTTTGACGTCTTTTTTGTTTTTTCCGGGATTTCCCTGTAAAAAAAACATATTTCCTGTGTTAACATAGGGTAATTAGATTACATCTCAAAACTACACAAAGACAGAGAGTTTATGCACTGCACATAGGTAATTGAAATAAAATTTTTGTTAATCTTAATCTAATAGAATACAAAAATATAATAGCATGAACACATAATAAGACTATAATTATATACATTTATTTTGTTGCTAGTTAATTTTACATACTTTTTATTCATCCGCAACTCATGTTTCTTAATATGCATTTCAAAGCTAATCTCTCCTTTATACATCCTCCCACAATAGTAACATGTATATTTCTTTACATGCTTCTTCTCGTAATGTTCTTCCAAATGATCATTATCTTCAAAGAACAAGCCGCAAATTTCACATATATGTACTTGGTCGGATTTAGTTAATTTATTGACGTCTTCGTGCCACTTTAGATGGTTGATGATGGCTTCTCGACGTTTGAACACCATGTTACATTTAGCACAGACATGAACATCACCGTGCGTTTTTAAATGCTTTCTGTATTCTTGTTCATCTTCTATGAATGCTTTGCAGACCTAATAAGATAAATTATTATTTAAAAATGGAATATTGACAATATCGAGTAATAGGTGGTATCATTGGTGTTATAAACGAAAAATAATATGAAATTGTTTTTTATTGTATAACTTCTTCTTAATATTATGTTGAAATCAGGCTAATCATTATTAGATTGGATGTACATTGATTATACAGAGACATTTATTACAATACATACAGATTGAGGTAGAAGTCTGTAGTTTAAGTAAACAATTCAAAAATAATAAACGGCCTAAAATACCTTACAAATATGAAGCTCAATATTATGCTGTATTTTCATATGCTCTTTCAATTTGCCAAGCAGTCGATATTTAACAGGACACTGACTGCAAGACTTATATGACATTGGTTTTCTTTTCCTATGTGTTTTTACTTTACGCCCATCATCTAAAAATCCATTTTGATTACTAAAATTAACATCTAATTGTGTAAGTATTCCATTTTCCGTTTTGAAAAAATCAGCTGCTCCGTTTTCATGCCTGATAATAACAATATTGTCGGAATCTTCATTGTCATTATTTACCTCTGTCTTAATATTATCTATACTTTCTAGTTCAATTTCCTTTTTAATTACTGGAAGCTCGAACATATCTTCCAAAGGTAAATTTTCATTAGAAATTGCTGTAAATTGTGTATATTCTGGCAACGTAATACAGTATGATTGTAGTGTTTCTGACTGTTCAATAATTGATATTTCTTTATCTAATTCATTTAGGTAAAAGTTCAGTACATTTTGACTCTGTTGGGCATTTTTGTAAAATAAGTATGTAGCTGATGCCAGTTTCGAACATTTTGAACAAACTTTATTGTGAACTGACAGTGGAAGCTAAAAAAAGGAAATACAGTTATTTTTATAATATTAAAAGTATATATGGCTATTAAATCGTACAATAATCATATAGAAAAAACAAGTTATGCATAAAAGCTAACATTATCAGCACTGATCTAATAAATATCTGTTACATAAAAGTTATAGTATTATCTGGTTCCATTACCTGAATGCCCCATAATTCCAGCATGTCAGCCACAGAAGAGCACTTATCTTCAGCTAATCTAGTAAATATATCGTCACAAGGTTCTGTTAGACGCGATAAACAGATCAAACAATTATGTTTCCCAAATGTTCCATTTACTATGCTTCTGACGACATCCTTCACGTTAATACTCTCCGTCATTTTTCTATATAAACGGAATAAGAAATTAATTTTAACATTAAATGATATAAAATAAACGTAAAAACAAAACTCATATCGAACAATTTATAATTTACCACCAATTTCTATACGATGCGTTCTTGAAATTTCCAATTTGCAGGCGATTCGGGTTCATTCATGAATTGGCGTTTCTATATTTCTGTCATGTACGTGTCAGTTCATCAGACGCCATATTTTATTTGAGCGGCTAGAATTAGGGCGTTTGTGCACTAGATATATAGAAAATAATAATAAAATTGAATGCAATGGGTTGAATAATTATTGAGTCTAAGTTGTATTGTAACTACTTTTGATATATACATACGTGTTTTTTGTTTAAAAGTCAGTAAATCCGTATTTTACGTAAAAACATATATTTATTTATTATCTGTTTAAGTGTCAAATGTCATCGTTTATTTTATAGCTCTCCGTTTATCTGTGAATCCAATTAAAAATATAAATAAATTTAATGAATGTCAAATTTATTTTTTGTGTTGTGATATATTTTAAGTCGTAGCTGTGTGAATTCGTACAATAATTCACAATATTTGTAAAAAACTTTTTAACCTTATCTAAGGTTTCAAAAACGTCCTATGCAAATTTCCACTAATTTGCGAAATGACGGAAATTATGTCACTTTAAATTATCATAGTGATTAGCAGTGCATAGTGGTTTTCGATAAAAGATTAATTTGTAGTAGATATTATATACACAATTTAGTATAGTTAGATTGCAATGTTGTGCTTATATGCTTGTTTCTCGTGTAAATAATGTAATTCCAACAAGACTTCTGCAACAACAAAATCTGTACAGTACCCGCACGAAGCGGCGCCTTTATGAATAACTTTGGACGTAAGAAGCAGAAAACTTAGGTTTGTTATACCAAATTTTTATTCATTTTAGTACATTTAGTTAGTTAAATAACTTCAATAGCTGAACTCTAAAGTTTACCAATATGATAGAAAATTATTCTTAATATTGTTATTCTATCTTATAAGAAGTAATAAAGGTTAATAATTGTAAGACGAAATAAACCTATTAAACATTCCAATAAGAAAAAAGATGAAAATATACAATGTTAAACCTATTGGACATAAAATAATGAGAGAAATTATCAATCAGTGTTTCATCTTACACTGTGTTTTAAAATAAAATAAAGATTTTGTATGAATGGTACAATCATTATTATACCCTAATATAATATAATAAAATGCATAACTTTACTATTGCTTACTATCCGCGTCTACTATTGCTTACTTACTAACGTCTGATCCCGTGGCAACTCCGGGATTAAAAGTAGCCTATATGTTATTCTGAACCCTTACCTGTATGTATACCCAGTTTCATCATAATCGGTGCAGTAGTTTTTGCGTGAAAGAGTAACAAACATCCATACATCCATACATCCATACTTACAAACTTTCGCCTTTATAATAGTAGTAGGATATGCATATAATTATTCAACTAAGAGGTATTGTAGGTAGTGGATTTTTCAAATATGTATAATAATTAAATAAAATGTATTCCTCAGTGAATATATTTAGTGATAAATATTTAAGTTTCAATTCATATACATATAGACATAATACTGTATCTATTTTTAAAAATTGTTTCTAGGAACTAGCGGGAATTCGATTGTTGAGTAAAAACCCTGACCTATTAAAAATTTATATGCAAATGGTAATCCTCATTAATACAAAGGAGTAAATTGAATCTGTTCTCAACTTATAGGAATGTTAATAAGAACATTGATATTTAAATTTGAGAAAACATTGATCAAATTCTTAGTTGGATCTATTTTCTGTTATTAAATTACTTATAGTTGTAATTTTTTAAAAGTCATTAATAAATGACCTTATTAAGTTGTTTGATGTTTTATAATTTAATTAGAAACTAAAACAATTGCCCTTTCATTATTTTTTAATTTTAAAAGGTATGTCATAATTCTTGTGAGTCTTACATATTAATGAGCAACAAAAATAATTATTTAGTTGCAGACATGGCTGAATCACAGGATGAAAATATTCAAAATGAAGATATTACACCAATGGAAATCAAAAAAGAAAATGAAGTGGAAATAAAATTAGAAGTTGAACATGGCACAGACACTCCTGTACAAGATGATAACCCATTTCAAAATATTGAAGTCCATGTTAAAGAAGAATTAAATTGTGATGAACAGAGAGAAGTCACGGAGAGAGAAATTGATATTGCACCTGTAACAAAATTTGATGAAAAAGAAGAGAATGATAAAGTAGAAGGAATCAAAGAAGAGTTTGCTCCAGAAGAGGAATCTATGATAACATATGATTATCCCAACTTTGATGATAGTATGGATAGTTCTGAGGCTACTGCACTGGGCAATGTAGAAGCTTGCTTGCAAGAGGATATTAAAGAAGAAAATTCTGCATTTGAGGTAAATTACTAAATTTAGTCAACATTTTACAAAATACTAGCTGTGTTTCCTGTCAAACTTCCGGGATAAATTTGAATTTATTTTCTTGGGTTTTAAACTAGTTTGCTACAAAATTTCGTTTTCTTTCAAAATTTATCATAATCGGTTCAGTGATTTAGCTGTGCGAAAGAGACATTAGGAAGAGATATTAGTAAGGATGTTTAAATAATGTTTACAATTTCTAACATTAGATTATGTTTCAGCATGGTGACAAAGAAGAAATAACTGATAGAATCAAAGAAGAAAATGATTTGACCCTAACAGAAACACACCTCATATCCAATAAAGTTATAAACACCACTTCAACAGTAACAAACCCACACGTAGGCGTCATCGAATCACAGACAACAAAAACTTTAGTAATGGAAATACATCCAATGATACAGGCCGGTTGTGTAGCATTGGATAAAATGGAGAATCCAGAAGAAATATTACCCACTTCACATGAAGATGATAATGATATGGACTACAGTGAAACATTCCAATTAAATTCCATCACTGGAAATGTTTTATCCCTTGAGCAAGAAGCATATGGGTTGCTGAAAGCAAAGAAGCAAATAATCTTATCTAACGATCGTCCTTACGCGTGTCCAAAATGTTCAAAAACGTATAAAAGTGCATCTTGTTTGAAAAAACATACCAAAGTCCATACAACAATAGAAAATTATCAAAACGGGATTGTGAAAAGAATTAAAACATGTGAAAGGAATAAACAGAAAAAGCAAGATGCGGATTACGATGATGATACTTATAAGAAATCGCTAAAAGTTACTGATGTGGAAGGTATCAGAGCGAGACAGGATCGGATGGATAAAAGGAACAATATACGTTGCGGAACGGAAGACAGCAATATCGACGTCGAAATAAAGAGAGAGAAAAAGGAAGGCTATGAATGCACTTGTGGGCAAGTATTTCAACGTCGGAGCAGAATGGAGACATGCTTCAGATCTCATGATTTGGACAACAATTCACAGTCTTGCTACTCGTGTATATCTTGCACGAAACAGTTTAAGGACAAAGACGAACTCGCTTCACACAGAAAACGGATACATAGAAAGAGATTCCCATGTAAATTCTGTCCAACCGATTATCATACGAGAAAAGAATTATTCAAACATTTACGGATACACCAGAAAGTTCAGTTAATGGAATATAAAGTTATAGCAGAAGTTATGGAAGGAAAACAGAAGTTGCGATGTTTTATGTGCGATAAAACGTGTATAGAATTGTCGGAATTAAAGAGTCACGTGATGGAAGACCATAAAGAGCCTTACGTTTGCCCTCGGTGTAATGAAACGTTCTCGAAAATTATCGACTTTGGACATCACACCAAAACTGAGCACCCAGAAGTGGAAGGGCAGTCAGTTTTAGATGTTTTGGAAGCGTTTTCGAAATTGGTCCAAGCGTGGAAATGCGAGGAGTGTGAGCTGCAGTTTCACGAAGCGGACAAATTAGCGAAGCATCAAATTGAAAGTCACAGTCCGGATTTGAAAGCTGAACCACAGTTTCAATGTGACGATTGCCGTCGTGTCTTCATCAGTCAGAAAGGTCTGACGTCACATCGTCGAATACATCACAGTACTGGAAGTACAGAAGAAGCGGAAACGATAGAAGGGGTTATGTGCATTGAGTGTAGGAAAATATGCAAAGATGAGACAGCTTTGACGTCACACATGCGACTGCACTCCCCAGATAGAAAATATCCTTGCAAATTTTGTGACTTTCGTTTCGCAACTCCTGAAAAGAGAAAGGCGCATACAGAATTACATACAGGAGACATGAAATACGTTTGCTTCATATGCGAGTACCAGTGCACTTCTGAAAATAGGTTGAAACAGCACAAAATGTCCGAAAAACATTTGAATATGAAGCAATATCTTATTTTGGGTCAAACTCAAGAAAAGTCGGAAAAGAAAGCAGATAGTTTAGACAAAATGGAGGATCAGACTTCATCGTCAGATGATGATGGGATTATTTGCGATATTTGTGGAGAAAAGTTTTCGAATACAAAGAAAATGTTGGAACACAAAGAGACGCATCCGTTTATAGAATTTCCTAATGAAGACACGCCTACTAGAATATTCTTTAAGTAGCAAACCTTGCCTTCTTATATTTAAAATTAAGACAAAATTAACATATACTATAACTGCATTGATCCCGCCTTTGATGTCGCAATAGGATTAAGTTGTATAGAAAATATACTTTATTATGTTTAAGGATAATATTATAATAGGTCATAGTTTATTTTCATGTAAGGAAGAGTAAATTCTAAATTATACATTTATAGAAATTATAATCTCTGGTTTTGTTAAGAATTATTTTCCTATTGACTTGGATTTATTCAGCTTAAATTATTATCCCTTAATTGTTACACACTATGAAAAATACATTTACGAAATTATTCCTTTTAGTTTTTGTGGGTACTTTCATATTCAAATACCGTATTGATTTTTTTGTAAAAAAAATAATAGGTATCAGTTAGATGTATTTATTTCCTTTAAAGTTTGAACAATTTTAAATGCCCTATCGTATTAAACCCACACAGTAGAAGAAAATGATGCATCATAATTTATAACTTTTTAAATAGTTATTATTTTATCAGAACAATAAGAAATAAAGCAATTATATAGAATCATCTGATTAAAAATTATAGCGTGACCAAGGCAAATAAGCATGTTTTTTTGATATATCGTTTACATTGCCCGTATTTACTAACATCTATTGCCGAGTATAACATTATAGATGAATATCTAACCTTAAATTTCTTTCCTTTAGGCTTGTCAAGCAACTTGACTCATTCTAAGCTCTAGTGATCATTAACCATGTCATTACTTTATAGTGTTACATTCGTGTGCCTGTGGTAGATACTAGTCTAGTTTTGGTAGAATTTGTAATTATTTTTTCTGTATTATAGTTTATTTACGCATTTGAAGATTTCTTACATAAAAGAAAGATGATATATTTATATTATGGAAGCTTTCGTTTTATAGACATTTTTTGCATTATTAAAGTATTCAAACATTTGCAAAAACTATAAATATAGAATATTACACCAATATTTCTATTAACATTTTATATATAGTATAAATCGGTCACAAAATAAATATCAGATTTAAAACTAGCAACAGTAAATTTGTTGCTTCCAAAATATTTGGAAGTAATATTATTATAGTAAAATTATATATATTAATCTTAAATAAATATTAACAGAAGTTTTGTATCGTTATATTTTTGAGCTACTGGTGCCTGATATTAACTATATTAAGGGGCATTCATGCTACTAGTTAACAAAAACGTAAATTAATTCGTAAACTTACTTTTTATTTGTTAACTAGTATGATGTGTTTAAATAAAAGAATATTAATTTAAAAATTGTTTTATTATCACATACCTACTTCAAATTCAACGTATACGTTTAGAATATTTTAGCGTTTAAATAGAAAATGGTGCAAACATTTAAATAGGAAGAGCAGTCTTATAACAGAAAAATAGTTTTCTAACTTGTATTGTGAAACTTAAACATAAAATAAATGCATTGGTAAGTCAGTACTTACACAAAAAATAAATAAATTTAAACCTTAACGTTTTAAATATTTTAATTGCGGTATTTCAACCAATTTCCAAAGATTACTCAAGTTACTTTGGGGCGTATTTTTCACAAGTCTCTAAACACAAAATTTCTAAACGTACACAACACGAAATACTATAAAAACACATTACGTGGATATATTTAATAACAGTGTTGAGTATTGAACACTGGACTAACTTTAGTATCAAAGATACAGATGCATTTTCCTTGTAAGTCATTTACCACAAGCGAAATATAATTAAAACAGTAATTAATTACAATTTATAGATACGTTATATGCTTACCACACTGCGAAAAGTGTCACTTGCTGTCAATAGATTTTGCGCTACTAAATGACTTTGGTGTTAATTGACACCAAATCGAGTCATCAAAATAAGCGGGTTTGTAACACATCTATAAACTTTAAATATCACCGAGTTCAAATAAACTATTTCCCATTGATAAAAAAATTATGTATATGAACGTAAAATTAGTTTTCTACCATTTATTTTGGTAATAAAAATTTTCTTATTGGATTTTGATAGGACGATGTTGCCAGGATATAAAAACAATATTCGCTGGTAGAAATGAGGATAAATTTATATTTAGTCTAAAATAATTAATGCTATTACACCCTTCTCAGAACTTGTGAACATCATGTACTTTTTAGTCACAAAACCATACATATACAAAAAAATTGTACCAAAGAATTTTGATTTATAAAAGGTTAAATTTGGCTCGCGCTATCAAGAATGAAATCATACATTTTTATAATATATTTTATATGGTTGTTTCTTGATGAATTTTTACATCATTTCTATTTAAAGAAAAATAAATTTTTACTTTCCAATTTCACTATAATATTATGAATTTTAAATTACAATATTATTCACGACCTCTTTCGAACATCATCGTCAGGTAGATATAGTCGTCTACAAGTAAAAATGTATTATTCTCTAAATATATATTTTAATGCTTATTTCTAACACTCAATTTAACACGACACTATAAGACGTGAAGGTATTATAAAAGCTGAATAAAATCATTAATTTTATAAGTTTGATTTTTTAATCGCACAACTCCTCAGTCTTATGT
>LQNK01001212.1:167837-178163 GCA_001586405.1 Phoebis sennae
TAAAATTATTTTAAAGGTTTCGAATGCTGATTCACACTATATACATTTACTAATTTTTATGATTATAAAGTTTTAAATTTAGGTACTAATATATATTTTTTCTTTGCCAGATGTGATTCACACTGTAGGACCTCAAGATGGTTCAGCACCTAATCTCCAGTCATGTTACGAGAAGTGTTTTTCGCTCCAAAGCCAGCATCACTTATCAACAATTGCCTTCCCATGTATTTCTACTGGTATATACGGTTTCCCCAATCGCCTAGCTGCACATATTGCTCTGCGGACTACTAGAAAGTTCTTACAAGAGAATGAAGATGTGGAAAGAGTTATTTTCTGCACATTCATGCCAATTGATGTGGAGATATATGAAACACTCATGCAGATGTACTTTCCCGTCCATGAATGGAATTATAATGATGGGGCTGCGATTTCTGAGTAAAATTTAAATGTGTTTTAGGTTAGGATTTTTATTACTACCCTTAAGTTTGTTTGATTTTAATTGTTTTCTATTACAAAGGTAAACAATATGAAAAAAAGGTGTACCTTATAGTAGATAATAATCTGCACAATATTTATACCCATAATATATCTTTAAAAGATGTATACTTGATATTTGATTTTGTTAAAGGTGTTTTTGTTGTAATTTTGCAATAAATTGTTTTGTTAAATTTTACTTAGTAAAAAATCTTGGGGTTAACAATAAATATTTTAAACAAATTAATTATTTTTGATGTAAATTTTATTATTATCCTTGCCTCCTCATTCACTAGAATATAACACTTTTTTGCAGATATAATTGTCACAAAACTTGTGTTAAGTTTAACATCTAAACTGTATTGAATTATCATTTTGTAATAAAAGCCTATATATTTAACATTCATAGATTTTATTTGCAACATAAAATATTTAATGATTTTCATTCATACAACAATTGATTTATTTTTTAATTATTCATTTAATAACCTAAAACTAAATCAGTCTTTCTAATCTTTTCAATTCTTCTTTCTTTAACTTGAGTTTTTCAAAATCTTGTACTTGTGCACATTCTGGTACAGATGTAATATAATGATAACTCGATAATTGTTCTTCATATTTTTCTAAACTTTCTTTCATTTTCTTTATTCTCTTCTGTAATTTACTTTTAGCCGCAATAATTAAATTGTCTGCATCATTTCCAGGTATTTCAACAAAAACTTCGGTTTTCGTGTCTAATATAGAACTAATGTATTTTTTATCAGAATCTTTACTATAGTTTACGTCGCCACATTTTGTTAAATTTAAAACTACTCTTAAATTTCTCGTTATATCATCTACTAATGCATTGTTCGTAGTTTTCACTATAATGTTTGGTCTTTCTTTATTTGAAATTCCATAAAAACCTTTGAGTTCTCTAACTAAATTTATAGTTTCCAATAATTTTTCAACTTGTTTCTCTAACTCTTCATTCCTCCACGATTGAAAGTCTTCAGTTTGTGGCAAGTCAAAATAATCTTTTTGTAAGTCATCATAATTAACGATTACATTTTTTTCAAATGCGGGTATTTTTGGAATAATTTCTTCGGTTAGGTAAATCATGAATGGCGATAATGATCTTAAAGCTGTATTTAATACAGTTGATAGTGTGTGTGCATGTCCATATCCAACTTTAGGATTTCCGTTATCGAAACCAGGTTTCGTAGCTTCTAAATATACATCGCAAAATTCATTGTAAATTAACGTCTTCAATGCTTTAGTTGCTGTATGGAACTCATAATTGTCCATTGCATTATTAACCTTTTCAACCATTTCTGATAATCTACTCAGAATCCACTTATCAAAGTATGTCAAATCATCTTTGGTTATTTCATCATCAATTTCCTTAAGTTTCGCGAATGATAACTGCATGTATTTAATGCTTTGCCAGATTTTATTACCAAATAGTTTATTAGCGTGACATTGATGAACGTCGAAAGAAACAAAATTTGATTTTACGTCTTGCGATAGTAAGGTAAATCGTAGTGCGTCTACTCCACAATTTGGAATACCTTTAGTGTTATAGAAATTACTTTTATGGTATCGTATTGCTTTGTTCAGCTCTTCTTTATTAATAACACCGTTTTTGTGCAATTCTTCAGCCTTTTCTTTAAGTCCCTCCATTGATATGCCATTGATAACATCAATAGGATCTATAACATTTCCTTTGCTCTTCGACATTTTCGCGCCTTTGCTATCACAGATTATACCATGTAACAAAACGTTATTAAAGGGTAATTTATCTGTGAGTTCCAGACCTAACATGACCATTCTATGCACCCAAAATCCGAGGATATCATTCCCCGTAACCATAAGGTTTAAAGGATAAAACGTTTTGTAATCTTTGCTTTTTTCATGTTCTGGCCAACCTAATGCCGCAAATGGATAAATAGCTGAAGAAAACCACGTATCAAGTACATCTGTATCTCTTTCGACGGTAATATCATCGGCCAATGTTCTCAAAAATTTAGAAGCTTCAATTTTAGCCGTAGTTTCGTTTGTCGCAGCGATCCATACGAAATCTTTATCAACGCTACATTTATAAGCAGGAATTTGATGTCCCCACCACAATTGTCGTGATATACACCAATCTCTGCAATCGTTAGTCCAATGTTCCCATTGGCTCTTGTATTTTTCGGGTTCCATTTTTAAATCGCCTTTGTCTACCACTTGTGCCGCTCTTTCGTTAAGTAGACCGCAAGCAAGGAACCATTGTTCCTTGGGTAAGTATTCAATAACATCCCCAGTTCGACTACATATAGGTAAAGTCATTTGATGGGGACTAACTGCTCTAAGGAGTCCAATATTATTTAATTCTTTAATTATTTCTTCTCTACAAGCATATTTCTGCAAAGAATTGAACTTTCCAGCGTTAATCATTACGCCATTTTCATTTATTACTTGTAGTAAAGGTAAATTGTGACGTTTTGCTATTTCATAATCTATTTTGCTATGTGCTGGAGTTATTTTCACGGCACCGGTGCCAAAATTTATATCTACAAAGTTGTCGAATATAATTGGAAGTAATGTATCTCTGAATGGATGGATTAATTTCTTGCCTTTAAGATGCTTGTACCTGAAAGAGAACAATAATACTATTATTAAATATGCCTGATTAAGTTCTATAAATATGAATATGGATACAATTACAAGTTCTTTTATTATACACAATTTTTATGACATCTGTGGAGGAATCCCTGTCTATATACTATGTTTACATAGCTCAACCAACAAATAAATTGTTCTCAATATGATATGAAGGTAATTTAATTGCTAAAGTAACACTTAAACGCTTTTTAATGCGATCAAAGCTGACATCAATAGTCTATTAAGAATAGAATTTTAAACAGAAATAAAAACAAAAATTTTTTATGCATTATGTGTGTTAAAAATATAATTTATTGATTTAATTACCTCATATCTTCCGGATGCACAGCCACTGCCGAATCACCCAGCATTGACTCAGGAATTGTAGTTGACACCACAACTTCCTGATCACTATCATACACTTTATATGCAAAATTATATATAAGTCCAAATTTCACTGGCTTATCATACGCTGGCAACACCAATTCTGTAACTTCATTTACGGCAACATTGTCCACTTCTATATCAGAAACTGTAGATTTTAATGCATTGCACCAATTAACTAATCCTTTTTTTCGATATATTAAACCTTTTTGGAATAGATTTAAAAATGCAGTTGTGACAGCATGGGATAGGTTTTCGTCCATTGTGAAAACTTCTCGGGACCAATCTAAGGAGTAGCCTAGCATTTTGAGCTGGTCACAAATAGCATTGCCATGTTTGTCCTTCCATTTCCAAACTTCGTGGGTAAATTTGTCCCGGCCTATTGCATGACGGTCTACATTTTGTTGACTTTGCAGGTATTTTTCTACAACTCTCTGTAAGAAAAAAATGAAATGCTATAAATATGTTTTAGGAAAATAAAAGAAATAAAGAATTTGCTGTCTAACATTTAAGACCAAATACGATTTTAAATTATGCTGGGAAATAGGTTACACAATTTTAGGAAACACAATGAAAGATATGTCTGTCTGAATGTTGAGTAACATAATAATGTATAATAAACTGTGTTTAAAATCCTTAAAAAAAGGAAAAAAAAATCATATTCAGACAATTTATTTTTTACTAGCTTACCTGTGTAGCAATCCCAGCATGATCTGTTCCAGGCAGCCACATCACATTATAGCCTAAGGACCTCTGTCTGCGTGCAATCACATCTTGGACAGTGCAGGATAGTGCATGCCCTGAAAAGTCAACAAATAAAATGTTAGAAGTACCCTTAATTAGTACATTTTTAACACAACTACTTGATTGCATTGAAGTTGCTCTATAAAGCCAAACACAAATTTGTTTGTTTTTATTATTGTAGATAAATAGCAATGCCGTTAACAAGACATTAATACAAATTTTGATCAATCTTAAGTGGACTTAATTCTTAATAATAATTTGGGTCCCGTCAGTATTAACAACCAATAATTAACGACACCTAACCAACAGGCATATACCTAAAGAAAGTGTTTTAACAACTTATATAAATAGTAAGATCATTACTAACCTAAATGAAGTTTTCCAGTAACATTTGGTGGTGGTAACACCATACTAAATACAGGTTTATCATCGTCTAATTTACCCTGGAAAAGCCTTTTCCTTTCCCATTCATTAAATTTTCCTTTTTCTACTACTTCAGGCTTGTATGCAGTTGTAGGCAAATTTTCTTTGAAAATTATTTTAGTTGTATTCGATAAAAATCGCCTCTGACAGTAACTTCCTATATTATATTTCCAAATCATTATAAAAATCTTTATTGAATTGGGAGTTTAATACATAAAGGTAAAAATGAAAACACTGGGAACAATAATTTTTGTATTAAAACCTGCATAATCAAAACATATTTCTGATGACACCTGACCGTTGACGCCTGACGGAAGTTGGCATATTTGACATAACTAAAATGCGTTCCTTGACCAAATTCATATTTCATTGTTACATATATACATTATAACGTGTATATCATAATATTATTTTGTCTCATAAATAAAACTGTTTTCTAATAACTTCCTCATTAACATTTAAGTCAGTCACTGTTAGCCTTTTTAGATAAGTTTTAACCTTCTCATAATAAAATTAAATAGAACGCAATACTATAATCTGACAGGATCAAAACATTTGATGACAGATAAAAAAACACCGGCTGTAACTTGACATTACACCTTGTATTTTGTAAATAAAAATTTTACATTCTTAAATTCTACTTTTACGATAAAAATTATTACCCCATTCAATAATAATATTTCTACGATATTCGATAACAACAGCTACCGTCATACCACACAGTGTTGTTATCAAAATTCCAGGGCCGCGCACACATTATCTTCATAATGAATTATCGTTAAAATAATATCAACCTTATCAAGCCAATAGATCCTATAGTTCCGTTTCCTTGACCGTATGTATCAAAGTCACCCTATTTCCAACATAGAACGGCACAAAAATGTCGCTTTTACGTTATTTAAATCCATTTACGGCATTTAGAGATTTAATTCGTCGGCCAGTAGAAAGTTTTGTTACAGACCAATATTTAGGGTATAAGAAGAAAACAAATGATGGGTTATCGAGTATTAAAGATCTGGTGTTTAGAGCTGGGATAGTTTTAGTGTTTTTTTCTGCTATATTGTGGATTTCAGTGTTTATGTACATAATATTTTATTACACATACATGCCTAATGTAACACACGTAAGGCCTGTTCATCTACAATTTAAGTAAGTAATGTTATTCTCTATTACTTGTTTGAATGTCTGAATAGTTTCTCACAGTGTCTATTACAACTGGATGGTCAAGGCATACAAGTTTTCATTTAAGATCTTTGTAAATAATGGTATTTTAAACATAATTTCTTTCCTTTCTTACCTTTAAAGTTCTTTTCCTTTACAGTTTTTTATATATCTAAGTCTAAGTTAGTACATATATGGAAATAACTCTAACAATAAATATTGGTAACAATTAAAAACATAACAGAACAGTTAAGCTATTCAAGTATTAAAAAGCAGAAGAGTATGATAGTTTTTTCATATCTAATAAATTACTGCCCTGATTTGAAAAAAATGTTTTTGTGTGAGATAGTCTATTTATTGAGGATTACTTTACACAATATAACATTATGGAACAGGTGTTAAGCCACAGTTAGTTCAATTTATATGAGATAAAAATTGTTTGTTTGAATTTGTAAAATTTGTAAAAAAGTATGTTGAATAAGTAGTCCTTATAATACTTTCTTTAATAATTTCAGATCATGTGAAGATCAAATGGGTCTTTGTTCATTTCCATATGCCTACGTCCAGTTAACAAAAGGTAGTTATGTGTTAATGTCCGGACAGCCGTATAGAATCAAACTTGTGATGGATGTACCTGAATCACCTAGTAACAAGGATTTAGGTGTGTATTTAATGTTTTTATTCTTGATCTTGTTAACTATTTCTTTTTTTTTTGTTTGATGTTTCGTATATGACAATATTTTTTGTAAAGTGTTTTAAATATCACATAAACAAAAAAATTTAAATGTTGTTTTAGATCCGTTACAAAATCATTAAATCAATGTATACTACTTGCATTTACACAAAGCACTTATTAATTACATCCCTTGTAAATTGATTTTTATTTTACAACTATCCTTAAGAAAATAAAAGTTCTATTCACAATTATTTTAAAAATTATTTCTCTTTTTAAAGCATTTGTGGTGGTCATGTGTTTTATTTAGATTGATTATACATAAACTTTAAAAAATTACCAAAATATAAGTTTTTATAGGCCTATATTGCATGATACACACAGTGGATTAACCCTGCCCCATATTATAAATGATTATAATATTACATGTTTAGATAACTCTGATAATGGTGCAGTTAATAAACACTAAGTAATTATTTATCTACTTATTCAATTATTCTTCCATACAACAGTTTTGATTACTATGTTAAAAATGATAATAATTTATTTAAATGGAAATGTTTACTTTTACCCAAACTTTTTACTATTTTCAATAATTAATTAATTATAAATGCCTTTATGTAAATTTATCTTTACAATATGTTGTATTTTGATAAATGTAATCCTGCAGTTTTTGATCATATTTAATCACTTTTTATTCTAGTCAATTTTGGAGTTGAATAACAAACAATATTCCATGTTAAGCTTCATGCATTTGATACAAAAGAAACGATAATAATCTAAGGATTGAACATGGTGTTGAATGCATAGTGATAACATTGAATATTATTTTTAGCTTTCTATATAATATGGACACAACAATGCAACATAAAAATTATAAGCAATACAGAGTTTTTATTGAATTTTGAGTCAGATTTAACAGTAAACAAATACTAATATTATATCATTGGAGCAGTGTGGAGGGTGGTATTAATCCCACAGTGAATAAGAAGTCATATTTAAGTTATGAAATTGCCACACTGCAAAATAGGAAAAATATTTTGTTTTTTCTTTAAGGTATGTTTATGGTTTGCTTACAAATGCGCGGGAAAGGCGGGACGCTAATATCGTCGTCGTGTCGATCAGCCATGCTTACTTACAGGTATAGTTATTACCTACTTTTTATTACTTATTTGTAAAAAGGTTATATGCAAATTGAATTGCAATGCAAGTTTGAAGAATATTTTTTTTAAATTTTCGGTTGCAAATAAAGATTTAAATTTAATGTATCCCCGCCGGTCGTCAGATAACACTGGTCTGCAACAAAATCCTCCTTCAAAAAATTTTGTCATAAATATGAAGATTTTAATGCCCCGAATCTATTCCCGGTGGCCGATTTTTTCTATCACGTCGAGATTTTTCAAAATGAGTTTTTTTCTAAAATATAATAAGGTCAGGATTTTTTAAAATTCGCTTCATGCGTTGACATTATAAAAATTGTATATACGTATAAAATAAGTTCTTGCTAGTCGTAAGAAAAAGAAAGAAAGTGCCGAAAGTGATTTCTATGGTAGTACCTACATGTGCGCCTGCGCAGTATTCATTGAGACTACAGCAGTTACTTGAAAACTTGTCTTTTAATTGTTTACGTTCTATATCACATATTTAAGTAAGTTTTGCACAAAATTCATACTCTATATTATATGTTTAAATACTTCTGAGTATTTTATGTGTAGTTTATCCATTTTTTTACAAACAAGATTGATAAATATAAAATAAAGTAAGAATCAGTGACGCGAAATTGAAAGAAGCGATTTTTGTAGGTCCGCAAATACGAGAACATAATATGACGGATAAAGTTTTCACTTTGAAGTTAACAAAGCTGATAAAAAAGCTTAGGTGGCTTTTGTAAAAGTGTGTCATAATTTTATTGGTAATACAAACGCTGACAATTACCGCCAAATTATTCGAGAGCTTCTTTCTCTTAAAAAGCTTTAGGATGCAATATGTCACCCAAAACTTCCATGGAAACGATGAAAAGTAAAAATCTACAAAATAATCTGAATTAAATTGCCATATTGAGATAAATATACTTATACTCCTATAACTGTAAAATTAGCATATTTCGCTGTAAAACTTAAACCGTGGTCTTTTTTCACTTTTTTGTAATTGGTGTTACTTGGATAATATAATTTTTTAATTAAATGGACATTATATTTAAAATCTATCTGCTGTATTTATTTGCATGTTAAATTCCATGTTTAGAGTATCGAATATGATGTTATTATGCATGAAAACATTGAGGAGAAAAAAAAATTTTTTTTGCAGACCAGTGTAATCTATACATATAATAAAACAGTAACCGAACCATTTCTGTACATTGAATATTTTTCAAAAAGAGTAATTGGTATGCAATATGTATGTTCTATAGATACCAAAACCATGGTTAGAATTTTTTTTTTCTGTTTGTCTGTTTGTCTGTTTGTCTGTTTATCTGTTTGTATGTGCGTCAATCACGTAATAACCACTGGGCAGATTCTGATAAAATTTCATATGCTGATAGACCTATATTAGGTGCAACTTATAGGCTACATTTTATTTGAAAAAATATTTTTAGGGGTGGCTTTTCATACATGTAAACGGAGGGTAAAAAAATAAATTCGCGCATACATAATTAAATGAGGTGTCATTGGATAGGTCTTTAAAAATGAAATACAAGTTTCTCAATACGTTTTTTGCTAAAACAAATATTTTTTGTGATATACGCTTCTAAAGTCGAGAAAATGTCATACCACGTGACAATGTGAGATTTTGGTTTAGTTGCGGACATGTATTTTTATACTCTTAACGTATAGATTAAGGCGTTAAAACACTCAATAAATTCTCAAAAACCTTCAAGAAATAACTAACTCTCAGCCCGCGGCTTCGCTTGCATGGGATACAATTTTCTGTATTTTGAAGAGGCGCGCGCACTGTGAGGATTTTTCAAACCTATTTCCATAGAAAATTATAAAAAAAAAACTATAGACATGCAAATATATCAGCGATTAATTAGTAATTTTTTTAAACTTTCGTTGGGCGGCCCTAAACTACAGAAATTAGTAGGCCACGCGTGCGAAGCCGCGGGCGGAAAGCTAGTCATTTATAACTGATGAGTATTTGTTTAGAACTATAGATTGTAGAGTAAGAAAATTCACCAGTAAAAAAATGAATCGAGTTCGCAATTTTAATTACCTAAACTATTAAATATACTATTATATAATAACTATGAAATATATTTATTTTATATTTATTTTTCATATTAGTATCTTACTCTAATGTTTTAATTTCTCTGCCACAAAAAAAAAGAAAAAAAGTGACTAACAACTCACATTTGATTAATTTGCAAGAACTATATCAAAACTTCCTTATATTTACAAAACAGTGTTTCATTGTGACAGGTCAAAACTGCACTACTACATCCGTACGGCGGTGTATTCGCCGCTATTCTTGTCGGGCGTGGATGATGAGAGACAGGAGCTGCAAGTGGAACTCTTCAGCCATTTTGAAGATGATCCTGTAAGTGTTCCAATACATTTATTAATTCATTATTTTTGGAATCTTTTTAAAACGTTGACAATTTCGAATTTGAAATAAGCTTTCAGAGCCAAATCCTACACCATGAGGAATTTAAAAAAATCTCATTGAATTTTTTAAAAAAAAGTTCATTCACCGATTCAGGAATCGAATTTGTTGATTTTGCATTTAAATAAATATTCCTGGACATTAAACAACGCCATCTAGTCCCAAACTAAGCAAAGCGTTTAGTACGGAAACTAGATCGACATACTAAAACATACCTTTTTTTGTAAATTTATATTAAC
>LQNK01001212.1:184311-196089 GCA_001586405.1 Phoebis sennae
GCGTTAGTGCTCAACATAACCCACATGCTCCTTTGCCCATTCTGAAAAAAAAAAACAAAAAAAAAATGCAATCTCGTTACTGCTGCTGCTTCTGCTTGTTCGCTGTACATAGAAGCACTTCTTCCCGCCCTGCTCGGTAAGAACCTTTAGTAAGGGGAACCCACATGTCGATACTAACACTCATACGAAATGATTAAAATTGCCGACAGAGTATCTGTCTCTTGCTTATTAAACCTTAACATATTCCAAATTATTTTAAAAAAATTAAAGAATAAAATTGTGGTCTTCCAAAACATTGAGGCCTTCAGAGGACGACGAGCAAAGACTATATGTATATGTAAAAGCCGGCAAAATATTAACAAAAATCTCGAGAGTTACGGTTGATTTTGTACTGTGGTCATTACTAACATCAGGTGACCCACATGCTCATTTGCATGCTCTGACACATTCATTTCACTCAAATTCGAATTGCCAGTTCTAACTTGAGAAAAAAAACATGTTTAAAAACTTAAAATTAAAAAAAAAATTCAAAGGTGCTAACCGTAGTTTGGAAAAAACTAGGTGTAAGTTAAAGTAATCTTAAAAAAAATAATAAGTATAACCTAACCATACATAAACTATACGTTAATTTTTGCTTACGTAAAATCGTATCAATATCGTACATTAACATATGGTACATTAATTTCATTTAACATAATATGTATAAACAAGACAAGTAAATCTAAAATTACAGTTTTTACTGGTTTTGCAGTATGATTATTTGATGTTCGGTTTCAAGGACGGCTCCTATTTTAGGCCAAGGATTAATAAAGCTTTATTTTTTTGCACTTTTTCTCAGAAACTCTCTAATATTGCACTCGGGTTTTCATACCATCGAATTATGAGGGAGATAAAATTTATTTTTTTAGTCATTATAATTGTTCAATATAATTTGTATTCTATCATTTACAATATTAATGTTTTCATAAGAATGTCTCATTTCATATAAATTGGATTTCAGGTATTTCGACGAATCTATTTTTTACATCGTTGGTGTTCATTTTGAGCTGGTACCACCTTCAAGATGGCTTGCCGGAGTTTATAAAGGTAAATTTTAATAGGTAACATAGTGTAAAGTGAAAAAAAGGTAACTTTTTAAGTGATTATTTTTTACACTTATGCCTGAATACTAAAACGACCATATATTTAAGCGTCTCTCAGAGTTAAGAATAAAGTAGGCATTTCTTCCGACTCTTAAGTAACAAACTTCTATTAATTATGTAAGAGTAAAGCTCTAATATCGTATTATACCAAAAATACTATAAATAAAAAAAATTATTGAAAATTTTGGAAAAATACTTTGTAAAATATACTTCACTTATATCTTTCTGTTTGTATTGTAATATTAAAAATTATTTCTAGGAATGTTTACATTATTTTTGAATGAAATTTTTTATTACAGAGGAACTTCAAGAAGGAATTAAAAAGCGAACAAGAAGAGAAAAAACCAGTTGGAAAGATGAAACTTGAACGAGAAGGTGAGTTATTTATTTAACTACTTAACTAAAAAGAGAAAAAAAGAATTTTGTTAATTTTTTTTTAATATTTCTTTTCAGATTCTTTCCCCTTCATAGAAGAAGAGGCGTTGATAGAAGAATTTCGAAGTTTGGAGAAAAAGAAAGCGTCAAAAGACTGATTATTGTTTTTAGTTAGTAATTAATTATTTTATTTGGGCTTAACTTACAATATGTTGTTTAATACTGTCGTGGCAAGAATATAGTATGTACAGAAATTATTGAATCATCAAGCTTTTACTATGAAGTTAGACCGGAAAGACATTTGTAAATATCTTTTTTAGAGACATTTAATACAATAAAAAGTAAATTATAATGAGAATAATTATGAAAACATCAAACGTTGCGTTTGTTATATTTTTATTTCCAATATATTTACGTTTGTTTTAACTTGTTTCGCATTAAAAGATTTTTTATTTAATTAATTCCTAATATGGAAATATTACACATGTTTTACTTGGTCTTAATCAAAAATTGATTATAAAAAAAAATTAACCGGCTTCCAAAAGACTACCGTCTTCAATTCGACTATACTTTTTTAAATATCGCCACGACTGTTTGTTTATGAATACGAAAAATTCGTTAAAATTATAGAATTTAGAAAATGAGATTTATATGCAATTTTAGACTGAGATATGAATTTATTTTTATAGTTCTTATGCAAAAAGAGAATGGCGAATTTTACTTTATGTAAAAGGAATGTTAGGCTAGGAAATATAAAAGGAAATGAGATTTTAAAATACAATGAAAATAAAAAAAAACTTATTTTATTTTTTTTTTTTGTAGAAATTGTCGCGAATGACAAATCGTTTAAGCGATGTGGGATAATTAAAAAAAGTTTTGATTTATTTTGCGCAGAAGACCCGAGTGACGCTGAAAAGCAAATACGGAATTCAAACGCAAATATAAAAAGGTTTTTTTAGTTTGACGTAATATGTCACGAGGGCCTTGTAATTTTTCTTAAAAACATGCCGTCTTGTGTTATTATAACATTGTAAAAGTTGTTTCCAAAAGCAAACATGAGAAGACGGATTATCTTAAAGATTATTCAGACCCGATTGGCGTAGTGGTTCCGCAATGGTCTATTGCGCCAGAGGGTGTGGGTTCGATTCCCACGAGCAGAAAATTATGATGTGATGAACATTGTAATTTTATACTGTCTGGGTGTTAATTTATCTATACTATGCATGTATTTACAAAAAAATATATGTTTAAGTATGTCTATCAGTTATCTAGTTTCCATAGCACAAGCTTTGCTTAATTTGGAACTAGACGGCCGCGGCGTTGTGTTTAATGTCCAGTAATATTTATTTTAGTATATTATTTTTTTTTAAACCAATCAATATAGGTAACATAATACACACACAGATGCACGTGTACGTACGTGTAGTTAGCGTCACTCAAGTCTTCGGCACACATCGTATGCCTTTTTTTATCTGTGGTTAAGGTGTATTCGATTAAAGGATATGCATATGTATAGCATAATTGTGTACTAAAGTTCAAAAAATGTTCATGAAAATATTTGCGATAAACCACAAAGTAGTAAATGTACTTAGCACTTATGACAATGTAATTTCTTGCCAATAACGTAATATTATTGTAAAAATATGTATGTCACTTTCGCACGTTAGTGATCAGTAACATGTTATGTCACTTGCACTTATTACATAAATAAACTGCATGCGACGCTTCAGAAAGTATAACGAAAATTTTATCTAACCAAAAGTATGATTGTGTAAAAGGTTGATGCTTTTGATTCGAATTGGGAGATGCTCACCGAGAAGAGATCCGAGTGGAGGAGAAAAAGAGGGGCCGTTGTCCAATAGTGGCACACAAATGGCTTAAAATAAGTAATAAAAATAAAAGGTCTGCCGGTAATTTTCACAGTGTCCCTTCGCGATCCATTTAATACTTTTGAGACGGCTTCATCGGTTTAGTGGTTGCATCTTTGACTACAGACCGAGGGATCTTGGGTTCTATTCCGGGGTGAAACCGAAAAACAATGTTATTGAGATTTTTCAGCCCTGAGTCTGAAAGTTGGCGGTGTTAGAACACCTCCGTGCCTCGGAGAGCACGTAATGCTGGATATCTTATACTCTATTGTTATTGATTAAAATTCTTATTTTGGAATACATTATAAGTTATAACGCATACACGCATTAACTTTCGAAAACTGCACGGCGCGCCTATTCTATTGGCGGAAATTACATAAAGTAGTATTATTGTGTAGTTCAAATTATTAACCAATTAGACAAATGAAATGTACGAATTATTTATTGAATGTTAATTGTAGTTAATTTTATAACTGTTTTATAGTGGGAATAAATCATATGAAAAATAATTGTTGTTTTATTGAGGGTAGATTGTGTTTTATGTGTTGTTAGTTTTTCAATTTTGGGAATTGATTACGGTATGCTTAACTAAAAAAAAACATTTTAATCTTACTATTAAAATAAAATACGATTGCATCCATAGTCAAGTAGTACTTGTGTCAAATAAAATTACTTACTTTTCTAAAATGTTCAATAATATCTCTTGTCGATATTTCGTTACAGGATTCAGAAATAAATAAAACTTGAAAACGAACGATATCTTTATTTATTCAAAACTTTATTTGTAACAATGAGATCAATTTCTTAGAATGTACAAACTTTAGGAACAAATTTTTAAAAATTTTAAAATAGTTACATCAATTAGTATTATGTATAAATATTATTTTTTTGGTTTTGATTGTTACCGAAATCTTTTAATCGAGTTCCAATGATTATAAATTTATAATGGAATCACATAACGAGTAGATAAATTATTCTATGTCCATTGTCCATGAAAGTACATATTTCATAAATATTGGGGCTATGATTAACTTTCATTAATGTTGCCAGTACTAATAAATATAATTCAAATTCCAAAATACAAGTATCCTTTAATTTTATGAGGCTTTAGGCATCCCTTCTAAACAACGTTTATTCAATCGCAATCTAAAAATTATCCAAAAATTTATACCAATCGAAATATCCATGGAACAGTTAATTTAAATGAATTGCGATTTACTTATGTTTAATACATAATAATAAATCGAATAGTATTTAACACTAAAACTAATGATCCGTAAAAATTTTAAACACCTAACTCTAATTGAATTGTGGATAACTCTGCTTTAATTTATTAATATATTTTAAAATTTACCCACTACTATTTCAGAAATGTCAATCCAATATTAGTGGAAATGAATGATTACTAGGTCCTAAAAAAATATTTTTATTCTTAGAAAGTTAGAATATTAATCATAATTTGTGAACATAACTATAGATATCTTCATCTCCTAATTGAGAATAACAAATTCTTGTGTATTTTTAAAAGTAGATTATTGCCGTTTAGCGACCAATTATATCTTCTTTTGGCGCCATATAAAACGCGTAAGATTATAATAACAAAAAATAGTAAATTAAGGATGAAAATTAATTGTGCAGTATTCTTTATCACAATATCAGATCTACACATTTATTTTTAATTCCAAGAAAATATATATATATTAGGTCACAACTTATAATCTTGCGCAGCTCCTGTAGAAGAATAAAATTATATCTTTCAGTAAATTTATTATCTACATTTTTAATGCTAATAATTTAAGGCCCAACATCCTGATGGCAAAAGATTTCCTTTTCGACATTGTGTAACAATGTCTGAAACTACAATTAGTTAATCTATGAAATACCAAGAAAACTACTAATATTATTACAATTCCATGATAAATATTCATCTTCCAACTTTCATAAACTTCATGAGTATCACAGTAAACGATAATCTTAGTTTAAAGTATTTTAAACCAAATTTAAAGAAATATTCTCGAATTTGAATTGTGAGAGGTAATGAAATGCTTTGTGTAATTCCTATAACTTAATATAAGTATCGTAAAGAGATAAAGGCAGTGAGACATAGATATAGAGAAGTCGTTATTTTACATACTAGGTCGTAATAATAAGCAGGTTATCAACAATTTTGGAAAATAGATATCTATTATAACCAATTGTTTAAATGGTAACACTTCCGATGTAAAGGATACTGCGTTACTTATATTGAAAATTGATTGAATTTTTTCAATACAAGAAAATGTTAAAAAACGTATTTTTGTTTTTTTTTTACTTGCAACGCAGCTAACCGCCGAAAAGTGCCACCTATAAACCTCATTTTATTGCCTTCCGTCAAGTCAAACACAGTTTTATAGATTTAAATGCTTATAGTACTGATGGTGTCGACCGGCGCCGGAGTCACATTTGGCTGTTGCACGGTGGGATCCAAAAGGGGAATACTATCCGTTGTCCTAAAAATGAATAACTATTAAAGGTAAATATTTTAATTTCTGAACTAAATTTGTTGGCGCTTGTAATAAATAAGATGTTTGTTCATATTTAATTACTTGATTAGGTTTTTAATAAATGAATTATTAATAACAAATATAAAAATACTTGGATCGAACTATCGTAGGTTCCGTAGCGACTTCAACGCAAGGAGTTGGGGTTTTCTTTTGCACGATCGGTAGTGTTGTACATATTGTAGCCATGAGATAAATATGCTGGAAAAATGTTATCGAATAAATTTTTTTGGTATGCCATTTAATTAATGATTAAATCCTACACTTTAGTTACGTGAGAAGTCATGATAAAAAATACTTTAAAGTGTTGATTTTCTTACCATAGACAACACAAGTATTAGATAAATAGTGGGCGTTGACCAATGAGAAGCATTTTCGATCGCTACGACTCCCATCACCCAGTTTATCGCGAAGAATGGCTCCAGGATCAAACAGAGGTTCAAATAAGCTTTTAGATCGTTTCCTTCGATATTCCAGCCGTTTTTCCAAGACAATTTCTCCATAGACTTCCATAGATTTATCAAGTGTTTATCGGAAATTCTTTTGATCTGTAAAAATATATATGTTATTTATCAGAATTTACTCACGTTATTAAATAACTTAATCAAGCGAATTGGTAATCGAGACGTTACAATTAATTCTTTTTTCAAAAAGAAAGTTATTATTATTCAATTTTTTTTGAAAATCGCTAACTTTCAAGAGAAATGAGTTACTTAGAAAGTAAATCCAAAATATTACTCTTTCATCTTACCTCTCTTCCTTCTTCGCTATTTGCATCACTCGAAGCTCCCATGGTTACCGTAATATATGGATTATCCTCATCATTACTATTCGAATCCCTATCCAACGTATCAGAACTATCCGTATTCTTCCTACTCGGCAACGGGGTACAATCATTATTTAAAGTTTCTGAACTACCCGGGTTCTCACTCTTCGACCAATTCGCTAAATGTTGATCCACAAGTTCTTGTATCTTGGCTGTAATAATCTCGTTTTGCTTCCTATTGACGCTTTGCAAGCCCACTATGATGATAGCCGTGTTGATCAGTATCAAAATCATGGCGGGTATCATGAACCCCATTACCATTCCTTTTTCGATAGACATCCAACAGTAGTGCTTGATTTCGTATTGTTCCATTGATAATGCGTAATTAAACTGGAAGAGATAGATTTTTTAAATAATATCTGAATAATTCAAAAAAAATACCTAAACGATTTAAAACTAAAAGAAAAATGTGAAACAAATGTTATTGATCCGAAGTTGGGTCAAAAGGAACATTTTTTTTCAAGCCTAAGAGCAAGAGCACTTCGAATCATATTTTTATTGGTAGCTTTCCGCCCGCGGCTTCGCTCGCGTGGACCCGGTAATTATTCGAATTTTTCTCACCGTGCTTGAACTTCAACGAACATTTAAAAAAAAATGTCCAAATTGGTCGAGTCGTTATGGAGTTATGCGCTTACTAACACATTTTGCGATTCATTTTTATATATAATATTCCGATCGGTCATATAGTGGTTGTTAATACAGTGTTAATGATTCTTACCATAACAACAATAGCCGGTATACCATACGCTAGTAAATAGTTATATTTCAAAGGCAGCAACGTATCACAAGTGCAGAACTCGGCTACAGCAGTGCCCAAAGCTACTATCCACATTGCGCATGTAATATGCGTGTAGTGGAGGAGCAAGGCGATCCTTTCACATTGGGAGGGTGATGATGTACCCTGAAAGTTATAAAAATTCAATGATACTGCATAGTCTTCATTTTTCAAATTTAGAGTGCAATTTATGTTGCTACCCTAAATAATCGAAATGTACAGAAAACTAGTATACGTCTCTCGTAATTAGACTAATATCAAAGATTATTTCGACTTACCACAACAGCTTGGATATAAATAAGTGTACAAGCAGCTAAACAACAGCACAGGTTTATGTTTATGGGATATAACTTGCTGCTTCGCCGGAACTCCGCGGCGCACTCACTCCACATCAACCACATGATTGACGATATCGGAAATAGCACCGCTAGGCCACTTGTTACGTAAATCTATGAAGAAAACATCCATCCATCCATTTTAAGTAGGTATTCAACAATAAAAGCCCTAACTTCTTATAGTTTAAAAAAGTTG
Organism: Phoebis sennae; assembly: GCA_001586405.1. Classification (NCBI taxonomy): domain Eukaryota; kingdom Metazoa; phylum Arthropoda; class Insecta; order Lepidoptera; family Pieridae; genus Phoebis; species Phoebis sennae. The sequence goes on from LQNK01001212.1 coordinate 192,369, forward strand.
GAAAAGTAAATTTTAAATGATCATATTTTCGTACCGCGGTTTCGGAATTCAACATTATAAGACATTTTATAAACTAGCTTTAAAAATATCTAAATTAATTACTCACCAGAACCATCCACTCATCTCTCATTCCATGACAATTGTTAAAACCGTAAACATAAGTAACACTATCTATAATGTTGTGCTCTCTTAGATCGGCATCTGCTAAAGAGTCGTCAGGCAGATCTACATCTGTTTCTACTAACTTGTTCTCTGATAGTTTATTTGGCAGTCCTAAAAATATTTTCATAAAAATTTTATTATTCAAATCCAAAACACTGTGTTAACATATAGTAAATATCAACTGAATACTTATATTGGTACTTCAAAAGCAATATTTACCTTGACTGTTTTTAGAAAATATATCAGGGTTGGGATAGAGCGGAGGGTTGTCATCATAAATCGAAGATGTAAAATTAGACACAACAACTCCATACTCGGAATCATAAGCATTCACATCGTAATCGTTTCGATCATCTGCCTTTATGTACGTGGGTTTGTGTGGTGCCACTGGTTGGAACGACCGGTAGGTCCCCAGCTTTTGGGGTTTATAGAAAACATCGTAACTAGGTCGTCGTATGTGATGAGCTGATTTGTTTTGTTGGATAGCTGAATGGAAAAAGAAAGACAGATTAAATAAAGTAAGAGGATAGAGAATGTATTTCTAATATAATAATGATTTAATAGGATAACATACCCAAAACATTATTTGAAGACGTATAATAGATACACAGTAGGAGAAGTGTTAACTTTGAAATTAAGTTGCGCATTTTTAAACTCATATTGTTCCAATTCACATTATTTTTCTATTTCCTTTTATTTTTGAGTGGTCACTGTTTATTTTAATACAATTTGTTTATATTATGCTATGTTCGCGATTATATTCATAACAATACCTATGTAAAAAATCAATACAATGTTATCGTTTCTTTACAGGTAGATACATGAAGATCAAATTAATTAAATTTAATGTTAAGACAGCACTTTCTTGAACAACTACAATTGTATTTTCTTTTGTAGCTATTAATTACAAAGAAAGATTACTAAATGAAAATTAACTCGTAATATTAAAATTTATACATGGCAATATTTACTTAATTTTCATTATATATCAAAAAGACTTGCCGCCTCGTCTAATAAATTTAATGTTTAAAAATTAATATGTCACTTACATATGATTTTGAAGCCTTCCCGATTTCTTTTTACAATGAGCCGTCAAAGTCACCAAACAAATTCAAAACGCAATACAGTATCAATAGAAATGTGACCAAAAATAGACACAAAATGAGTGCAATATTAAAATTCATTCGTGAAAATCACATACTAGCAGTTATAGAACAGGCTATCGCAAAGAAGAAATCCCGTTTGAGTTTAAACGCCTTTGAAATTACGGAAATACCGACACTGTTGTACTCATGTTTGGAGCTCGAGCATCTTTATTTACACCTAAACAATATTACAACAGTGCCAGTTCAGATTACCGAACTCCTAAACCTCACAACATTGACTTTGGACTATAATAACATAACTTCGTTGCCTTCTGAAATCGGAAACTTGAAAAATCTCGTGAATTTGAACATAAGTTACAACCCGTTGAAAGAGTTGATACCAGAGATTGGTGAATTAGAAAACCTAGAAGCGTTCTGGTGTAATAAAATAGGTTTACGGGAGATTCCGAAAGAGATTGGCAAGTTATCGAAATTGGATACATTTGGTGCTAGAGGCAATGAGTTAAAAACAATACCAGAAGAAATGACAAGGTTATCGAAGTTAAGGTATGCTATTTATCACTAATAAAGACTTCCTTAGTGTGTTACATATGGACAGAATAATTAATGTTTATCTCACAAGGTTTTATGTTAAGTTCCTCTAACCAATATAGTTGTAGTACATCTGTAGGATTAAATAATTTGATGTTTGATTCAATCTGATTTCAACAGCATTGGCAATTTTTAATAGAATTTGTATAATTATGTGTTTTCAAATAAGAACCACTTTTTCTCCACTGATATGATTAATGATATATTAATTAAATAGCTGAGCTCCGTGGTTTCATCTGCATATTTATCCAGTTCCTGTAGGATCTTCTGGATAAAAACTATCCTTATACCATTCTTGGGGTTTTGGATCCTATACAATACAAACAAACAAATCTTTTCTCTTTATAATATTAGTATATATGATTGTATATTAAATGTTATTTATTATTTACTCAAAACTTATTGACTATCGAAAACTGGTTTTGAAGATCTTTTTTATGTAAATAAAGAATAAATATTATTCTAATAACTTATAAATTTTTCTTCTTTACATAAATTTATTATTTTTTTTAAGATGGCTCACACTAGAAAACAATCATATAGAAACACTGCCAAGCTGTATGGATAACATGGAGGCGTTAGTGCATTGCAATTTACGCAAGAATCGGCTGAAAGAGTTCCCGATGTCTCTTCTGAAATGTGCCGATATGATGTTCTTGCAATTAAATAATAATCAGGTAAGAACGAAGGGTATATTTCTGTCTTATTTTCATCTTGCGTTAATTAATATTTTTTTTTATATTAGCAATCTGTGATTATTATTTTTTTTTATTTTTATCAATAACTAGTTAATCCGCGCGGCTTCGTTGCCGTAGCAATAATTATAAATCGTGGATGAATAAATTTCATCTTGCGTTATTTTTTTTTTTTCATATTAGAAATCTGATTCAAATCTAGAGCTTCAACTCCCGTAGCATAATGTTTTATATATAGCCTATAAAATAAAGCCTTTGTTATTTGTGGATAATGTAGCTTTCAAATGGTGAAAGAATTTTTAAAATCTGTCCAGTAGTTTCTGAGCCTATTCATTACAACCAAACAAACAAAGAAAAAAGTTTTCTTATTTAAAATATTAATGTAGAAAACAATTCTATTTGTATTTGGAATTAACAAAATCACAGTCATAATTTTATCATATATGGATTTGTGTGACCATAAAAGTTATAAAATTAAGGTTTGATCTGTTACATATTCATTGTAATGAACTACTTATAGTTTTTGTTAAATGTGAAATCAAAGAAATAAAGGGTCAATACAAAAGCTTAAAAAATGATCAATTAAAGGCGTATCTTATTGCCAAGGTTTAATAAAAAACGGTCAATGTCAAGATATTTCACAATTACGTTTTTGTTGTAGCACTGATCATACAAGGTCTTTTATTTACCTAATCTAATATTTATTGCAATCTGTGTATGAGTGATATTTGTTACTGATAATGGTTTGTAATAAATACAAATGATGATTGTTAATTTTTATGATGACTTCATGATACATGATTTTGTATAAAAAATTGTCTCAATACTATTTTAATTAGTTTTTATATTTTTATTTTTGAAGGATTTTTTATCATATTCTTTTCATCCTATCCCTGGAGTCGAGTTTGCTTCTCGGATGACGATCCTAGTGTCTGTGCTGACTCTGTTGCTGATGTGGTGCTTCAGGGAATGGAAATGTTTATTCCAAACTCTGTGGTGCCGGTTGGCGGCAGGTCCCAGCCCTGGTTTGGTCGGTCTTGTAAATCGGTATCACGCCGGAAACAAGACTGTTATCAAGCCTGGGCCAATGCACGGGCTACTAGTGATCCAAACATCCGTAACCTCAAAAGAGAGTACAACTCGGCTTCAAGGTCCTACAAAAGAGCT
>LQNK01001212.1:198442-273434 GCA_001586405.1 Phoebis sennae
CAGGTCCAGTAGTTTTTGAGCTTATTCATTACAACCAAACAAATAAAGAACAAAGTTTTCCTATTAATAATATTATTCTCGATTAGAATTATTTTTGTATTTGGAATTAACAAAATAACAGTCATAATTTTATCATATATGAATTTGTGTGAACATAAAAGTTATAAAATTAAGGTTTGATATGTTACTTATTCATTGTAATGAACTACTTATAGTTTTTGTTAAATGTGAAACCAAAGAGATAAAGGGTCAATACAAAAGCTTAAAGAATTATCAATCAAAGGCGTATCTTATTGCCAAGGTTTAATAAAAAACGGTCAATGTCAAGATATTTCACAATTACGTTTTTGTTGTAGCACTGATCATACAAGGTCTTTACCTAATCTAATATTTATTGCAATCTGTGTATGAGTGATATTGGTTACTGATAATGGTTTGTAATAAATACAAATGATGATTGTTAATTTTCATGACATGGTACATGATTTTGTATAAAAATTTGTCTCAATACTATTTCAATTAGTTTTTATATTTTTATTTTTGAAGGACTTTTATCATGTTCAAATGAAAACAATAAAAATTATTCATACCAAGTTCAACTCAATAGAATTTTCTTTTGTAAAACTTTTTATTATAATATACTAGCTGATCCGCGCGGCTTCGCTCTCGTAGCATAATGTTATATATAGCCTATTAAACATAGCCTATGCTACATGTGGATAATGTAGCTTTCGAATGGTGAAAGAATTTTTAAAATCGGTTCAGTAGTTTTTGAGCCTATTCAATACAACCAAACAAACAAAGTTTTCCTCGTAATAATATGTATGACTCATTCATTAATTATTTATAATTTATTTGATACATAAATTTAATTACCTTGAAACATATTATCAACTAGAAGTAGACCATTAGGATATTGTAAACATGATTGCTTTTTAATATAAATTTTATATGGATTAATTATTGCAAGACACAAATTATTTGACATTTGAAATCTATTTTTAAAAACATTAACTCTGTTTAAATAAAAATTTAAAACAGGATACATTTATTGACTTAAAAATTTGTTTGCAAAAATGAAGAAAAAAATTATGAAACTTGATTTATAAAACTAGCTTATTTTTTGTTAATTGTAATGGCAAAGGTAAGAGTTGTGTATATTAAAATCCTGTCATGTCAGCTACCATAATTAAGGATAATTTGTTAGGATCTGTATGTGGAATGCGGGAGATTACTGTAACTCTTGCTATAAATAAATTATTTATTTATTTCTAAAGTCCTCATGACTTGTTTCATTGGTTGTTATGATGAATGTGGGTGGCCACGCACACATTAACCAATAACTTACTGAATGGTGAATTTCATTGGTTGTCAGTCGGCAAGTAGAAACTCCGTGTATGCAAGTTAACAACCAATGTAATGATAACATTACTTAAATGTTTTCTTAGCTGTTTTTAAATACATTTTCAAAATTTTTGTGAGGTACTTCTAGAAATCACTGCTAAGTTAATTACTTACCAACTAATATACTGTTTTGTTAACATTCTAAAATTTGTAACTCATTTATGATATGGTATGGTTCTGACTCGATTAGCACAGTGAATTTTACAGTGCCTATTGTGCCAGCGTCCACACCTGGTTTCGTCATAAACACTGTATTTATCCACAGTCTAATTTATGTATAGTATGTATCAACAAAATAAATAATATAAATATTCCTGGACATCAGATGGATCATCATCATTGCTTAATTCAGATCTAGTTGGTATTGTTAAAGTTCTGAAAATATTTTTTATTATTTCCAGATATCAAGCCTCCCAGAAAACTTTGATACCAGCACAATGACAGTGTTAGAAATGATCGATCTTCGGGATAACCCCATTTGTGAACTAAGTCATCTGGTAAGTTTTTAAATTTTTAATATTAATGTTCCATGTTAAAATTAATATTTTTAAGTTTAAGATAGGTCTGCTCTCAATGTATACAGTATTATAAATCTTTTGTATTTTAGGTTCCCTTAATAAGGCCATAGATTTTTTTAAATTAATTGAATTTGAATTAAACAACACTTTAGAATATTATAATAATATATATGTCGCAGTAAGATAGAAAAAGCCGTAATATAGTTATATCCCTAGGGATATAATTATATACCGTAACATAGTTCTACGAAGGCGATTCCTTACTATCTCACTAGGAATATAGTTATAAAACGGTCCAAGTTTAGTGATATACTTATATTACAAGATTAAGTTTAGTGAAATAGCTTTCGGAGTGTGCAGCGTTCCTGTAAAAAAACGAATAAACAGTGTTCTAGTAAATGACATCATTTAAAGTAAGAAGCATTCAGTGCTATGTTATTCTAGATGTCATGATTCCTCTTCTTGTCTGAACAAAAATTAGAAATTACTTATAAGTAAATCTCATGCAAGATATCTCAAAACTGTTGATTAGTTTTAGTGTCTGATTAGTTATAATTGCATTGTTAATGTTTAAATTCCAAAAATTATGGTAGATTTAATTATAATTGAAATTACTTTAATACGTGTAATTACGTGTTAGAGTCACAAAGTATTGTAACTAACTGCAGGAAATATAAAGAAGAATTTTTATTTAATTCTATGGTAGATTTCTATTTCACGAAACTTAATCTAGTAATATATCACTAAACTTGGACCGTTTTATAGCTATATTCCTAGTGAGATAGTAATGAAACGCCTTCGTATAACTATGTTACGGCATATAATTATATCCCTAGGGATATAACTATCTTACGGCTTTTTCTATCTTACTGCGACATATACATACCAAGGATTAATATCGCAGCAACTTCTAGCTGTTTCAAAATCAGCCCTTATATGTCTTGTAATGTTTAACATTTTCCTAGTGGCAGTGGGGGTGAATTCAGGTTCAAATTGTATTTATGGTGTGCGGTTATGGGATGATTTCAGATATTTAGTATGATTTATTATTTATGGTGCTTACAATGAGTCAATACTTTTTTCATATTGTAACACTCGTAGTGTTAAATATCCCTGATTGTATATTGTATATATTTCGATGTTTTTTATTTCCTAGGAGCATCCATTGGTACGATACAGGGAAGAGCTACCAACAGTGTCTCAAGACCTGTCTCCCTCCAGCAGCAGACAACATGGCGGACCTCTGGCTGCTCAAGCGTTAGCCGTGAACGCTACAGCGCTTAGGTTACCAGCTGTTCCTGCGCCTAGGCATCCTGATTTGATTCTAGGTACTATATCACTTTATTGATTATTCATTGCATTGTAATTAATATATTAATATACTAGCTGTTGCGTGCAGGATAATGTTATATAGCGTATATTCAACAGGGATAATGTATCCAATGTAGAAATTTTTCAAAACGGTGCGGTAGTTTTGGAGCCTATTCAAACAAACAAAAAATAAAAACTTTCCTATTTATAATATTAGGGTTTTTCATGTTGTTCATGGTCTGCGGTAGTCGCTTAAACATCCGGTGAACCGCATGTTCCATTACATGCAGTGCATAAATAATTAGAAAAGAAATACACTCCGAATTAATATCTTTGGGAGGTCGGCTACAAAATGTACATATAAATTAAATATGGTTGACATTAATTTAATACTGGATATTGCATTAAATTTGTTCGTTAATTTGCAATTGCAATGCAATTTAGATAAGTAAATCAAGATCGTTTGCGCCCGCGGCGTTGAAATTAACATTCTGCTATCAAAATATTTCGTACGCAGTAAAACAGTCAGAACAAATAATATAACAACTAAAATTATTATACTACTCATTATATCGAAACACAATTTTAAATATCATTGTTAAACACACGAATCAAAATGGAGGTTCAAAATAAATATTATATTTATGTATTCCTATTTTAGAGCTCCCGAAGACTGTAAATTACTCACGTATATGATTCTAGAGTAAGTCACTGATGAGTTATTAATTATTAGTTATTTATATGACTGAACTGACAAACTGTGAAACTGGCTTAAAAAAATATTAACTTTCAGAAATGGAAATGGACGCGTCGTCCATAGAATCGTCAGAAGATTGGGAGAATAGCGTCAATAGTTCTGAGCTCGATGTTCAGTACCAGAGTGATGAAGAGAGGGGAGACAATGAGGTAAGATTCGCATCATATTTGTCTTATATAATATGGGCAAAGACACTTTATAGATCATTTTATTAAGTCAAAAATCAAATCAATCAAAAATGTTTATTTTATTAACAAAAAAGAAATACATTTCTCATATTTAGTACGAGAAAATGTATCAATATATTTGCTTTTAAATACTGCCATTGGTTATTAAAGCAAACTCAGCATATCAAATTTTTGAATCTGGTCTTGTTTGCCAATATTATTATTAATGAGTTTACAATAATTTTAATTGTGACTAACCATATTACTAATCTATGAATGTATACCTTATCATTTCCAATTACCAGTATTTTGTTCCTTATTCATTCTCTTTTTGATTTTTTCATTATAAAAAAAGTTAAATAATAAGGCGCATAGGAATCATCTCCTGCACTGCAAATACATTTTTAATATAAAAATTTTAAATTTGTATCATGAAACCTTGCGCTTCCTTTTTTCCTTAAATTATTCGAAATGCAATTAACAATACTAACCATGCTTGTTTCATCGAACGGTATTTTAATTAGCTCATATTAGATCGCGCAATTTTTCCAGGCGGTCGGTATGGTGTTGCCAGAATTATCGCGCTACGCGTCAACCGCCAGTTGAAGTGACATTCGTTTGATATTTGACAGTTCGTTGGCGGGAAAAATATCGTTAAGAAAAAGTGCGATAAAATGTAAAATTGTTATTACTGTTATCCGAATTATGTATGGGTTATTAGGTTTTATAATAAATTTTTAATTTTTATACGTAGGCTTACATAATTAACATCTTAGCCATGATAAATTCCAAAATTTGTAAGATTATTGTATGCTGGGTATTTCAAATGTGTGTAAATAGGCATTCTAGGGAGTAGTATTATTTGTATTCAAGTGTTTAATCTGCTATTTGAATTTATAACCCAGTGATATTGGTTATATTCAATGTGAAATAAAATTATATCGTAATCTTTTTTAGGGTCTAAATATCTTAATATTGGAACTATTGATAAATCAGTATTATTTACTGACTTCGTTGGATTTTGGAATATTTCTGAAGATTTTTTTATACTGGATGTGGTATTTAAATACTTTTCAATTCGTTTATGTATAAATAAACAAAATGATAACAAAATGGCACAATATCAATTTTATTACTACTATTTTTAATGTGTAGCTACTTTATTTTCTTTATAAATAATGTTAATTGAATTCGTTTATACTTTTGTACATATCAAATATGAATTCATTGATATATTACCAATGGTTGTAATCGTCGTGGTAGTGAAAATCGTTCATTAAAAAACACGAATGCATACAAAACACATAAGCATTACTTAAACCTATTGTTTGATGTTGAATTGTTTCCTTTCCGAATACATACATTGATAAAGCAATTTTTCTTAAGGCTTATAACAAAATCCTAGTTTGTGTTTGTACAAAATAGATGACCTTTCAGTAATGTGACGAGGAATATGTACATATTTCTTCAACACTTTGGTATTGAGCATGTTAAAATTTAGTTTAGTGATTGGCAACAAAAATATCCATGCATAAAAATATGCATAATTTTTTGTAGGAAATAAATATGGTTTCCAACTTGAAACAAACATTTTATGGAAAGATGTTTTAAACTTTAGTGTAATTTTATTGGAAAAATTGTGTTGATTTCAGCATAAAAGACGTCAACTTGTCTTTTAACACCATATTATATAATATATAAGTACAGAATCCTTGTTTGAAATGTATAATATGTAATTAATTTGAAAAGTTAATTATTGAGTGTAATTTTACTTTGTATCAATTTTGGGATTTAAAATTGATTGAATTTATTTAAATATTAGCTAAAAATATGGTTGTTAATTCATTATAATTTAAGATGAGGAAACTGATTTAATTATATTTTATAAATAGGATTTCCACATAAACAATAAAAATCTGTTTCTTTTTTGTGAAGTCGCGCCAAAAAAATTTTATTTATATACCTACTTACATGAAAAGAAGTTATTTTGGACGACTTTTTGGATACTTATGTGCTTAAGCCTGGTCATGACAAATTGATTATTAAATCACGATATGTGTACGGGTACAATGATATTTAAAGTTTATAGATATGTTACTGGTGCACTTATTTTAAGGATTCGAGTTGATGCCAATTAACATCACTTTTACATTAGTAATTTAAAAATGTGAAGGTGTTCATGGACAGTGATTTTTTTGTAGTTTTGTATATGAGTATAAACATGTCTATAAATTATAATATATCATTGCCCAGGAATTGATAGATAACATGATCACGCGATTTAAAAAAAACGTTTTGGCTAACTTTAAAGAAATAGATGCCTTGGGAGAGATTTATTCCTTAGTGAATATACAGCTTTACAGTTTTTTTGTATAAGTAATAAAAATATTGCTTAATTTAAGCAATTAAATAAATTGCACTATGTGATATGGAAAATGTTATGGTAGTATTATGAGCCCGTAAAAATGGTTATTGGTTGTATCTTATTGCTCATGAATTTTAGTTATGGGAATGTATACGGAAATAAAAGGTATTCCGGATTCTTTTGGTTTTTATTTTGTTATTCACTACCTACCGACCCTCGCGGCTTTGCTCCCGTACTATAATGTATAGCCTATGCTACTGTGTATAATGTGTGTGCGTTCCCCGAGTGAAAAGGATTCAAATTTTTTTAAACTTTCTTTGGCTATTTAGTATGTCGAATCGTGTATTTTTTAATTTGTGCGTCCAATAGTTTTCGAGAAAAACGACGAAAACTTAGTAGTATTGTGATCACTAAAAAAAATTAGAGGAATAGAAATGGATGGGTGATATACAAGCCCACAAACACTGTGCAAAACTGTTTCACGCCGATCTTCTTTCGGGCGGAATTACTGTCGCCTCTTACGACACCCACGGGTAGAAATTTGGCGACCTGCACTTTCTAACCCGAAGCAATAAGGAGGATAAGCAAATAAATGACATTGAGGCTCCACTGATAATGTTAGGCAGTAGAACGCAATTTTAATTATTAATTTTTTAATTTCTGTCTTTCAATGCTTCATCTATTGTATTATTCTCTAAAACCGTAGTGTTCCCAACTTGTGGGCCCATAAGCAAGTGTCAGTGAGTTTGAAAATTTTCCCCCTTTCAACAATTTTTTTAAATAACATCAAAGACACTGCTCACAATAATGATATAATAGTGGGTTTCAACCAAGACAAGATAACCTCAAGGAAAACAAAACTTCATCATAAATATTACAGTTAGGAAGGAATTTCTTTAAAAAATAAAACCACCAATTCACTTATATCGAGTGTATTTCTGGATAAATTGGTTACAAAATACTTATTCAACCGCCCGCTGGGTCCGAGCCGTTACAAGCAATCAGCCAGTTCTATCTCAAAATCAAAACTAGGCAATTGTATAAAAATCGTACCTTTTTACATCTAAATAGTATAAAAAGCCGACCGGCGTCACCTGTTTTCAATTAAAAAAAAAAATTAAAACGCACACGCGTCACTGTATTTAATTTAGTTTGAGCTTAACTTACTCTTTAGTTTATAGGAAAAATATATATAATAATTAGTATAATTTAAATTATTACTTAAAAGATCCCTTATTAGCTAATTCACAGTCGGCCTGTATCCTAATATAGCATTTACTATATCTGTACAACACCGCCGACTAAGTTGACCGCTCATATCTATTCAGTAGAAGCATAAGGACAAACGTAAATATAAAAGAACCCATGCGTATCACTGTGTTAACGCGCCAAAATTTTTACACCATCTGTCAGTTACGTTTTTTTTCACAACCCGGATACAGGTCCTTTTGTTCTTTTCGACTAACATATGAAAAAATCTGACATTGTGAATTCTAAAATGGAATTCGATATTTGAAATGCTAAGAATTGTGGAAAACGTCAGTTTCGGTCATAGATTAAACAGCACAGATGATGTATATTTCGTTGCGTATCACGTCGGTCGTAGCGTAAAGGTTAAATAAATGCTGATTATTATTTTATTGACGGTCGGTGGCGCGAAGTTTCTCTTCGACGGCCTCCTGCGAAGCCTCAGAGAGGTCAGTTGCTTGGATGTACTTTTGTACGCCGACCAGCGACTTCTTCAACGCATCAAAGGAGCTGTGGACAAAAGAAATCACTTATAATGGAGGATTTGAATGAATGGCATTATTAAAGCATATCATAAAGAAAGAAAAAGTAAATAAACAAACTAACTAGCAACAAGTTTTTAATTTCATTTCTTCTTTAAAATATGAGTATAAAGTATAGATTGGAAAAATGTAGCTCATGATTTGAAGCACAAGTTTCGATGCCCATCCTAATGGACATATTCCTCAGTATAGCGCAGCGCTTGGGCACGTGACAATATTTAAGACATTATATATTATATTGATCACACTAAACGATTATTTAGGTAAACTGGCGGTAGATCTCCAGAGACTAGCCACCTCCATTGTTTTACTATTAACCCGATGATAGGACGGTAGACCGACACGACCAAAAATAATACTACACCAAAAAGAAAAGCATCTCACCTAGAGTACAACATCTTCTTCTTGACCTTGGCGGTGTCTGGGCACCACGACATGAGGAACAGCTTCTGTTTCTTGCTCGCCTCTGACGTGCCTTGGCACTGGTGCGTGTATTCGAAGTCGAAGAGGCCATATCTGGAATTGAGGTAGTATAGATTTAATTTTTTGGAATTGCATAGAATAACTTATTTTAGATTTGAATGAATGATGTCTGTTTAATCTTTTGTATGTCTTTAAAAAATATAATGTTTTTTCTTGCGTAATAAATTAACAATAAAAAAAATTATTGCACCACTTTGGCTGCAAAACGAAGTCCGCAGTTACAGTTTTTCATTGATTTTTTAATGTAGATCTTTTTTGGAAATTAATTCAGTTTCACACTTATTAAAATACCAACAATATTCAAATAAGGTTGTAGTTATATTTCCTTAATTATACATGTAATTACATTAACTTAATTGTACATTATACATGTGATTTATTGTAGACATTCTCTTTATATTGCTACAGAATTGTCCACAATTTGTCAACAACAACGCAAATATAGTTTACAATTTGTACTTTTTATATATAAAAATATATTTTAGGAAGATTCACATAGTGTACAAACTATTTATTGTAAGCTTCCAACGTTTTCTTCTTTTATCTTTGTTCTTTGGAATAAAATATTTCCTCTCTTTGCCAACCAACCTGCACTCGCCGGTGCCGCCCTTCTGCAGGTCCTCCAGGAACTGGTCGTACTCCGCGTTCCGCTCGCCGACCGTCTCCACGTCGATCTGCTTCTCGTCGCGGATGTAGAACACGACGTAGCGGTGCTTCTTGTCCTTCTTAATCTCCTCGTACGTCGTTTTGCACGCGTCCGACACTGTTACTCCAGACGCCTGGAACAAGAAAGGGACAGATTAATATTGATTAAGATTTATCTGTTGTTGTTCATGTTTTTAGACATTTAACAATACGTCATCTAGTCCCAAAAGCTTGTACTATGGATACTAGATATCTGATATATGCTTAAACACACTTTTATTTGTAAATACATACTATACATACAATGTTCATCACATAATAATTTTCTACTCGTGGGGAACGAACCCACACCCGGCACAATAGATCATAGCTATATCCACTGCGCCAATTGGGTCGTCGTATGTAATTAAATATGAATATTAAGTTTTTAGAGTGCAAGTATAATGTTGATCGTAGTTGACGTATAATGTAATTTTTGGGAATTTATTTCAGTAGTGAGTAATTGGCATAGTCCATGCTATACAATATATAACATACATACATATATAATTTTTTATAAGCGAGGCTCAGCTAGATGTATATAAAATAGTCAACAAAAAATAATAAAAACCGTGCCTTTAATTCTAATTAGATATATTAACATAACTTCACACATTCATAAATGTTCAGTCGGTTTTTAATTTACATTTAGGCTTACGACAAAAAAACCATTCACTCAATTTTATTCCGACAAAAAAAAAGTTTTAATATAACACCCGATAAACAAATTAGCATGCACATTTGATTAACTAGTACTAATTATCTAATTAAATGATAAATACGTTAAATAAAAGTGTTAAATCTAAACACTAGTCGAGCCAGTAAATTGTTTCAAAACGTGACATAATATGGCAGCTGCGGCTCCATTTTACGGATAATTTTAGATACTAAGTGGTCGTATTTTGTTCAACGAATGCTGGATCCGTTCAAACTTACACGCTCAATAATGACGCAATTCACTAATTATTTGAGATTAATTTTGCATCGTTGATGATGGATGTGTGAATTAATTTCAATTTATGGGGAATATTTACATTTTACTTGGAGAAAATTAATAAGCCAGGGGTAATCAATTTCTCCAAAACTTGTAGTCTTTATTTTCAAGTAAATTTATTAAGTACTAGCTGGTTCACGTCGTTCTCGTAACAGGTCATAATGAAAACTTGACAAACATGCAAACAAAAACACAAGTATTCCTCTTTATCTATACATATAATAAAACAGTAACCAAACCATTTCTGTACATTGAATATTTTTCAAAAAGAGTAATTGGTATGCAATATGTATGTTCTATAGATACCAAAACCATGGTTAGAATTTTTTTTCTGTTTGTCTGTTTATCTGTTTGTATGTGCGTCAATCACGTCATAACCACTGGGCAGATTTTGATAAAATTTCACATGCTGATAGACCAATATTAGGTGCAACATTTTATTTGAAAAAAATAATTTTAGGGGTGGCTACATAATTTTAGGGGTACAATCATGTAAATGGAGGGTTAAAAAATAGATTCGCGAATACATAATTAAATGAGGTGTCATAAGATAGGTCTTTAAAAATGAAATAGAGGTTTCTGAATATGTTTTTTGCTGAATTCAATATTTTTTGAGATATACGCTTTTAAAGTCGTGAAAATGTCATACCACGTGACAATGTGAGATTTTGGTTGAGTTGCGGACATGCCTTTTTATACTCTTAACGTATAGATTAAGACGTTAAAACACTTAATGAATCCTCGAAAACCTTCAAAAAATAACTAACTCTCTGCCCGCGGCTTCGCTCGCCTGGGCTTCAATTTTCTGTATTAGTGCGCGCTCTGTGAGATTTTGATCAAACCTATTTCCATAGATAATTATTAAAAAAACTATAGACATGCGCATATATCGCTGGTCCTGCGATCGTAACTTTTTAAAACTTGTGTTGTGCGTCTCTAAAAAATACAGAAATTAGTAGCCCACGCGTGCGAAGCCGCGGGCGGAAAGCTAGTTATTATATAAAAAGCAACATAGTAATTATAAAATTGCAGATCTTCATTTCAAGATATCTTTTTCAAGTTCACATCACGGAATGATACACAATTAATATAATTTGTAAGGCTTCTGTACAATAACATCTAATAGTATCGTTCTGTAACATAGGGTGGTATAATGCTAGTGAGCTGATACGTAGAAAGTATAGTTTAGCCTGATATAAAACACCTTATTTTAAAAATGAGTTGCTCTACATATAAACCGCAAAGAAATAGTAAGACCACAGACAAATCATTCCTATTTTCAATTAGTAAAACAAAACAACAGACAAAACATTAAGTTCATCAATATCGAGTTTAAAAATAACTAACACAGAAATAACCGCCCGTAATGATAACCTTCAAACGCGATAAGATCATTTTCGCACGACATTTGTGGAACTTTCAAATGAACCCTCGAACTTTCGCATTTCACGATTCACAATATATAGTGCATTTTTATCTTAGGTATTAAGGTGACTCAACGATTTTATATCGTACGCGAAAGGTCAACACGAGATTCGACACAATTGAATACATAATAGAGTACGTTTCACAATGACATTGATAAGTGGAGGAGGAAAGTTAGTAATAATATTACATGCGTTATCGGATACTAATTAATTATTATCAACAATAGTATGAGTGTTGACATCACGTTGGATTACAAGTAACGGTTCTTATTAGTTTTAAATTTGTTTACATCAGTTTTCAATACAAAAATAACTTTGTTACGTGTAAAATTGTTTACATAAACCGACCTTAGGGTAAATATACAATAGCTAGGGAAGGGAACAAGCATTCTATTCTATTGGTAAACCATGACAAAATCGTAAGACATCCTTGTGTATCTGTTAAGAGCCAAGTTTCTTGATGAATGTAAACATGCTGATTGGACAAACTTGTCTATTTACATTAAAAGTCTATATCGATAAAACAGCGGAGTTAAATTGGCTTGGGATAAATATGCTGTCATGCCGATTGAAAGTCTGCAACAGTTATATCGTCTGATTAGATTTATAGACCAATAAAAGTAAAAACCAAACGTCTATTTTAAGTACCTGACGGCGAATGCACTTGCTATAGGTTTTTAAACCGGTAATTGGCCGAGTTTCAAGCTAGATTATCCCTCGTCACTCGAGCGATTTCTCTTTCGTCCAGTCTAGACGTAGAAAGGGTCAATATTCTTATAATATTAAGGTTCAAAATTTATTACTGCAGTACGCGCAGAAACGCCACGAAAAGATTTGTTAGTGTCAAACGTATTAGTGTTAACAGTCCGAATTCCTCTAGTAGTTGGCTTCAGAACAGGCGGTAATGAAAAATAATTTATGAAACGTCTAAACGAGTATTATTATTTTTAAGATATCCCGATTCAATTTAATATAAATATTCTCACCAATTTACTCATTAGGTCGTTCAATATCAGTTTATAGTTTTTGAATGTCTTTTATATTTGCAAAATAATCGTTTCCACACGAAACTTTTACACCCTGTATTTCATAAAATGTCAAGATATAGCTGGATACATCTTGGTAACACAAAAGGGAGATCTTGACCATTTATTTAAAACACTAGCTTTCCGCCCGCGGCTTCGCCTGCGTGGACTACAAATTTCTGTACTTTGTGGATTTTTGAAGTAGAGGTGGTATGACAATTTTTTATGATTTAGGAACGTACGTTTGTAAAAATATATCTCGTAAAAGGTTTGAGTTCGAAGTATATCCTACATTAAATATAACAAAAATAATTCTAATAATTGTTTTTTATTTTTTTGAAAATTATTGACATTTTGGAAATCTGTCGCGTACTCTCAGGATAAAAGAGTTGATGTTTCCATGGATTTAACACATATTTGCTTATGGACGCAAATAATATCTTCTGCGTGTTGGTTAGTCTTTGTTGTGATTAGCCGCCATGATCGTAATCTACTTTCGAGACCAAGAGAAGGCTACATCTATCAATAAAAATTGCTTTAAGTAACACTTAAAAGATTAAATTTAATGTACCTACGCGCATTGATGATGTGTTTTGATAGATTACTTTGAACCCTCATATCTTTTTTATTTGTTAACCGATTTGAATGAAATATACACTAAAACCTCCGGGGGGCTAGCCGTAATACATTACCGAAAACCGTATTTAAATCGGTTAAGCCGTTTCGAAGTTCACTGCGTACAAACGCCCGACAAACAGACAAACAGACAAAAATTCTAAAAATCATTGTTTTGAGTTTAGAATCATAAATGAAACACGAAACACTATTTTTTTCTTGAAAATATTAAATGTACAGACGCGGCTAGTCTACGATTTTATTATATGTATAGATTTCGTATAGAAAGTCAAAGCTTTGAATATGTAATTTGTCGAAAAAATCGTCCTATATAGTGTTTAAAACCAGATTCTCGATAACGTTAAAAACACCGTTTTCAAGCGCCCCTCTAAAAATAGACGCAGAATAATAATCTAAATTATTCCACGATGATTTACCACGAAACTTATCAATAGCTGATAATGTATCACCCGCGTTGATAGCTCACTTAGAAAGATTTCTAATTGTAACTCATTCACAAAACAAACCATTATCTGAAGAGATGTATGACATACCAATGCGTTGCTTGAAAATAGACGAGACAATAAATATAGTGGGAGGTTAAATATAGCGAATGCGTTGCACGTGCTCGCCTACGGAGCAGTTTGGATGCAGCGAGTTTCGTGAGGGTTAAGATTGTAGAATATCCCTGAGATGGCTTAGGACAGTTGTTTTGGGGTATCTCATTAGACAAAGATCAATGATAAACTTGAATTTAAAATGCCTTGCCAGACCGCTGGTTAAAATCTTGATTATATTTAGAGGTATACTTTGGAAAATAGGTTTGCTTGTCTTTTGTTAGAGCAGGCAAGCAAAGCACGCGCTTCAGCTGATGTTGAGTGACTGACCGCAGCCTATGAACATCTTCAATATCAAAGTGTGGTAGATGCCTTGCCGGCTTGAAGGACGGAAAATGGGGTAAGGGGAGGATTAATGAAGGGAATTGGGAGAGGAATGGGATGAGAATACCGGCCTCCGGGCCCCACTCACCGTACGAAACACAGTGCTATACTGCATTACTACGAGTAGAAATAGGGTGGCGACACAAGTACTGCAACCCGTAGCCACACGGGCCAAGGTTTTTAAAAGGATTTATTATGATTTATTCGTATAGAAAAATGAGAAAAAATCAGCACATTTTAGGTCCTTCAGATTGAATAATTATAGAGAAGGTGAACATATATATCAATACCAGCAGAATTATAGTATTAAAAAGGGTCATAAGACCTGAGATGAAAAGCTGAAACATATTATTGTTTCTAAAAACAATTCTTCAAACTTGACTGCAGAATTACTTTATCAAGAGCAGAGAAAGTGACTTTCAAAGATCAAATCTGATGTCACATCAATAGGTTATTTATATCGATTTCCCAAGCCATAATTAACTGCAACCGCATCGTCTAACCTTGATATGATATTATATATTCGCTCCAAGGTATGGTTTCACACGATCGGCACCGTGATGTCAATTTTAATTTGTGACTCATTTGAAGTGGCGTATACTTCCGATGCATGGTGGAAATATTGTGAAATGTTGGATGATATTAGTGTTTTAGTGTCAAGAACATAGCAGGCATGCCACCATGCCATATAATGGATCTAAACACTAAGCCAGGAAGGTTCCTATTTTTTTTAAGATCGCGACAAATTTACGAGTTCAATTATTATGCATATAATTGAACTCCTAAGCCTAAGCCCTAACTAATCTTAAGTTTGATGATTTGAAGTCGACACGGGGTGAAATAGAATTTTTAAAGAGAAAAGGCTCTCTCCCTTCCCTTTTTTCAACGCCCATTTTGGGAACCATTGCTTTGACCAGTTAACTGTTTATCTCAGACGGCACTTTAAAGGGTCTGTACTCTGTAGAATGGATTAAATGAGTCGATAAAAATGAGAAGAGAACTTATCTGGATCTTTTATAAGCATCTCGATAATGTCCACAGATGTTTCCAATTTTATTTAAATTTTGTGTAGTCTGATAAGTTATCGTAACTTAAGTGATAAAAGAAGGGCTCTATTGCTCTCTTCATACATTAAGGAACACTAATCTGAATTTGGTCTTTTTAAATGGGGTTTTATATCTGATACATCTTAGTGAGTAATCTATCTAATGCTTTACAAATGGTTGATCGAAAAATTTCGAATTAAATTAAAATGAGCTTTCAAAGACAAAATAGTTCCGTGGACAATCAAGATGGGGCTTACTAAGGAAACTTCACAATAGTTATTAGTGTAAAATTAGCTTGTGACGTAAACACGCTCCCGCCTACGGCGTGACGAAGCTATCTACATCGATGTATTTTTAAAAGCTCATCTACCGCGTTTATTATAGACAAAATAAAACTCCATTGGACTGAAGGCAAGGTTGAATTGTATTCAAGTTTTGAAATGATAAAAGAATGGCGTAGAAATTTATTATTTAATGTCTCTTCATTCTTGATATCTCGATTAATAATTACGAAATTATGAACAAGTTGTCAATACAACTGTTTTAGATCAAAAAGGCAAACTAGATGTATTGGAGACGTCTTTTAATAAAAATATGGTTTCAAAATGAAATAGAACCTTAAAAATCCTTTATGACTAGTGCAAGGAACGTGGTTAGCGTTTAAATCTCGTAAAAAATCAATATGTAAAATAGTTACGTGCTTCGAAAATCCGCATTGCGTCTAGCTACAAGTCTTTCAGACTAAAACAGCGCATTGCCTATAATGCATTTGTAATTTTCTTGTGAGAAAAGCCAAGGAGCATAGCAATGAATATAAGAAATGGGAATACCAGTTGGGAAGGGTTGAATGTGAATTTATTATTTGATTAATTTTTAATAGATACTCGATAAGTTTGGATAGAAAACGAATAGATATTTTGATTAGTAATTGAAATGTGATATTGGATGATAGGACTATGACTATTCTTACGATGGATAATCTTTAACGAATTATGTCAATATGTAATTTGGTTGTGATATAACATTCAAGGGTCATGGCAATTAATATTAGTAATGGGGAAGTTTATAAAAACGGGAAGGGTTGATGCAAAAACATATTATGTTGGTAGTTTACTCGCGAGAAGGTAATATAATAATCATTAATGTAATTATACTATAAGTTCTAGCAGTTTTAATGAGGAAATGTCAATGTTCTATCTAAAAATTATGTTTTTAGATTAATAACATTTGAATTTTTAATCTAAATATGGATATTTCGCAATCGGCTATCGCGGTTTAAAGAGTTGACCATCGGAAAATCTCTTTTTTTTTCTAATAAGATCATCGTTTCAGGTTAGTTCTAATAGCTATTTAAGAAAAACCAAAAGCGATATGTTTTCAATCAATAAATCTTGAAAAAATATGGGAGTAAAATCTCGTTAATTGGGTCCGTATTTTATACATTTGTGGGGAGCATAATTTGTAAAAATACAATGCATTTTGTCTATAAGGATTTCCTAACCCTATTAAAATAAATGATTGTTATACCCTCTTTGGTATGCACAATATTTTACAAGGGGAACCCAACATTCGCTAAACATAACAACTTTGTTATCGATTTTTAACAAGCCCTGTTCTCTTATTAGATTCACTTGTATTCTTTGTCTATGCACCAAACCACAGATTAGAGAATAAAAAGCAGATGGAGTGTGCCGAAGACTCAAGTGACTAACTACTCGTACGTACACGTGCATCTGTGTGAGCGAAATTTCAAAATTACGAAGCCCCCGTGACGTGTTGTGTCAAAGTAGACGAACATTTTTGTATTTGCTTTTCGGCGTCACGCGAGCCTTCGGCTGCACTCCATCCTTTTATTTTCTAATCTGTGGCACCAAACAAACATAACGGTGTTTTTTAAACAAATTAAGTTCCATTACACGCAATGCAAAAATAATGACCACGTCATTTTGACATTCGTCACAGGACACATCCGAGGGTAGGAGGAAGCGGGTTCGTCGACCTTCACCGGCAAGTGACGTGCGGTTCAATGACTCAGGCGTACGGTTTTAATAAATATATTCTACAAATAAAGTTAAACAACGTCTGGGGTGCAACCTTCGTGATTTTTTATAGTACATAGCTTAGAAGATCGCTCTTTGCAAAACCCTTCAGTGCAACATGGGATACAAATTCTTTTATAGAGGCAAAAAAGGCTTAAGAGAAAATGACTATCCACAAAAAAATCATAGTTATTATTCACATTGATATGTATCTAAGAAATGAATAAAGATGCATATGAAAACTAACTATGACTATAAAAATGTGGACTGATTTTTATAAAAACTCAAAATCTTATATCCAAATTTTAAATAGTTTTGACTCACAATTAATTACTGTTGGTAGCGGTAAAAAGAAGGCAATCTTGCTCAAAAACTCTTAAATAAAATAAAGTATGAAACATAATTATATTACTTTGCAGTTTTAAATTATTTTTATGAATAAGTAAACAAATAAGATTAATTTTCTGATTAGATACAAAATAAGCTAGAGCGTCCTAAACAATTTGCTTCTGTTGTTAACTTTAATTAAATTTCAGGTACAACTTGAACAACTTTTTACATTATTTTATTTATGCAATGGTAAAATATAGCAGAAATCTAATCAAATTAAATGTGTCTTGATAAAATTTAGATGTGCTTATAGTTATTAAATATAAGTTTTTGTTAAATTAAGTGTTTCATGTCTTTTCACTATTTTTAAACAAGCTTGTAACTGCAGCTTTGGACATGTTAAATTCAGGATTTATAGTTTAATAAAAGATGCCCTATCTCATACTCTAGCTATAATCTCTTTGCTTATGAATTTGTTTTACCCTGTGGTTACCTGTGTTAACTTGGCATCCCGTGGCATCTTTGGGATTAAAAGTATATGTTGTCTGAACCCTTACCTACATATGTGTATACCAAGTTTCATCATTGGTTCTGATCATCATACATCCTCACAATCAGCCATTCAGCAGTTAATTGATACACAAACATCAAAATTTTCACATTTATCAGGAACTTAAAAAGGTGTTGACAATATTTTTCTTATTGGAAAATTTAATAAAATATCATCCTACTTGGAATTTTTATTTATTATTCAAAGTATATTCAAAATACAATATTGATAAAGAGATAGGAATCTTTAGATAATGGTTCTAGATATTTTGTGAGTGAATAAAAAACATGTTAAAAATAACATAGAACGAGTTATTTTCCATTCTGTTATTATAATTTATAACCAAATTCTTTATAGAATTGCTAACCACGCTTTTTGAAATTAATATAACATCTCCACTAATACTACTATAAATGCAAAAGTAATTTTTTACTTGATGCCTAAACCACTGAACTAATTTTGTACAAATATAGATTCAGACCCTAGTACATAGGATAGTTTTTATCTTAGAAATTCTATAGGAGCAGGAAAAATGATATTATTTAATGTTTGTTACATGTAAAGTATAATTATTGGAGTATATTAAACTATTTTATGATTTAAATCAAGTGTTTTGAGCAAAATTTTCTATTAACAACAAAAATATTTATGGTCTGTATGATTTTATGATTTTAGAATTTGTTGAAATAAATGATTCATTTGTTTTCATACAATAATTTAGTGATTATTCAACAATTAAGTTATAATTGTAATTATATACAATTTATCTTAGTGGCTTTTGGTATCAATCTAATCTATAGTACATATCCAATATTAGCAGAAATATGTATTATTGTATTACCTAAACGATAAGAACGTGAACAACATTAAAGTTTCTGAGTAAGCAGGAGTCACCAAAATCCTCAGCATGATTCATCTCAGTGAGTCATTATGTCAAACTAGTTACGATCGCAAAAGGAAACCGCCATAACCTTGTATAGGAATTGATAAAAAGTTAACCTTGACACTGATCGATTCACCCCTGTGGTTCACGCCCATACATCAACCACCCACGAAGGTTACTTCAACGCAAGCATATCTCAGTAGACAACATTTGCTCGACTTCCAAGCCGTATATACGGCGAAAAAACTGGTAGCGGAATGGCCTTTGCTTATATGAAAAGATACCGGCCTATAGCCATATAAGGCTAAACTGTATAGCGACTGCGCGGCGATGCGGTGACCAGAGTTCGTTGCCCTCCACACCACCAAAACTTTATGATAACGCGAATTTATCGTCCTGCTAATGACGTCTCCATACCACCCGTCATAAAAGGCGTTATGGATTGCTAACCTTTAGTGAAATCTAACACCAATCCATCCAACGAAACGCCTCCCCATTAATCATAAGCCCTTGCCAAAATAACAATTATCGCGTTAGAGCGATGTGGAAAACGACACGTGGCATAAAATCACTGAACGGTGACAACTATTTCTTCGAAAAGGCGTGCGAACTAGCCAGAGGGTTGTGCAAAATATGGCCGATGGCGGCACCGGTCATACGTCGACATTTTACCTTGTAACTGCGCCATTTCTAACATTCTCACTGTGTCCAACATTATTTAACACAACAAAACGATAAAACACTGCAATTTATTTTCATCACTTACCATTTTTTGATGTTATTCACGTAAAAATTCCACCACTAACTTCACCGAGTTCACGACAACGGCGACCGGAACGACACTGAACCGGAATGTTGGCTATACGATATTACGCGACGTCCAATGAGCGCATGTGTCAAAATTACAGAAGATAGTCAAAACACTACTTTATAATTTGATTTTTAATAATTCTATAACAATAAAAATCTAAAGTATTTTTACAAGAATATAAAAATATTTTTTGAATACTTTTTTATTGTTCTAAAATATTTATCCGCATTTGATAAAAGAAGTCTTTATTCAGTAATGTCACTCAAGGCGACAACTGTTCAAAATGTTCTATCTCCGTTGCACTCTGCGATGTCACTATACATATTTCTGCCAGATGATAAATATAAAGGAGCGGTACTAATGATAAGATATTAAACAAAAAAATATGAACGATTTCAACTCAGACTCAGCACTATAATCACTAGTTTTTCTCTTTGATAACCACTTGAAAAGTGACTCACTGATGACGACGACGTTTCAACCAATCAAAAATGAGAATTCAATAAATGTCCATATATGGACTGGCGGAAACTACATCGCACTCAAAGATTTGTATTTGAATTTTAGCGGGTTGGTTATGTATTTGATTGCATTTTCAGACCGTATATGGATATTCAATGAAATGAGAGTGTAAATTATGATAATTGCCGTGTAACGGAAACTATGTAACAAGTTTTTCTTATCTTGTTGAGCTACGTTATAATGACAATATAAGCACCTGAATGTTAAATTTGTTTGATGCATGCTGTAATTATTTTTTCTATCGTAGTTTTTTATGTTTTTTAAAATAACTGTAATCGCTATCCAATGCATTATTTTCAAGTTTGGATAAAATATGATGGTTTCTAAATATTATTTTGAAGAGGATTTATTCATAATTCATATTGTACTAAGAGTTTTTTCGCTCGAGAATTGAAATTGTTTTTTTTAAATAAAAAGGTTATTGAAAATACTGAAAGAGGTCTTGTTTTAAAAAGGCCATCGAGTAGTTTAAATCTGAAGATTTTATGAGCAGTATAGAATTTTCTAGATTTTGTCTAATCATGTTTCTTCGTCTATATATAAACAAGCTGAGATTACTTTTCAATGTTATTTATGTGACACATTGCTGCTGAAGGATATGTAACTCTTTGTAAATAATAAAACTAATTATACCGAAATATTTATTAAACAATTTATACACAGTATACATTGTATTTGTAAGCATCATTTCAGAATCATGATCATCAGACGAATGCACCCGGCAAACCGTCTTTTTTCCGTAATTACCAGAGGGTACTGATGCTTGTATGAGCAAAAAAATTGAATTTTCTAGATGCTATTGAATCATATCGTTGTATACTTAAACAAACAGCGGACCTTAATATCAATTTTCTTTATATGAAAAGGAAAATAAGACTAAAATGTATGCACAAATGTATTTATTTAAGCATTTCCAACATATTTATGGTACCGTTTGTACATAGTATACATATTTGTGAGTGTCATTTGACCAATGGAGCCAGCGAGGCCTCGTCTCAAGAACGCCATAGCATAGTTCGAGTCTGAGGCTTGTATGGGCAGAAATATGGAATTTTCTAGATGCTATTAAATCATAAATGTGAGGAAAAAGACATAAATTTACGCACATGTGTATGTATTTAAGCATTTCCAACATATTTATGGTACTGTTTGTACATAGTATACATATTTGTGAGCGTCATTTGACCAATGGAGCCAGCGAGGCCTCGCCTCAAGAACGCCATAGCATAGTTCGAGTCTAAGACTTGTATGAGCAGAAATATGGAATATTCTAGATGCTATTAAATCAGATGGGAGGGGAAAATAAGACTGAAATTTACGCACATATATATTTATTTAAGCATTTCCCACATATTTATGGTACCGTTTGTACATAGTATACATATTTGTCAGCGTCATTTGACCAATAGAGCCAGCGAGGCCTCGTCTCAAGAACGCCATAGCATAGTTCGAGTCTGAGGCTTGTATGAGCAAAACGATAGAATTTTCTAGATGTTGTCGAATCATTTTTGGCGGGGGACATTTTTCTAGCCAGGAACAGAAATCGGCGACTGCGTACGCCGCTATACGGGATACGTGGGCTTTCCGTTTTGATATCGATTGGGTTAGCCTGAAAAAGTTATGATTATAATTTATTTATGTGACTTTCCGAACAATCGAGACAATTATTGTGATAATTTTCATTTAAAAGATATTATGGCTTGCTTTCAACAACAAGAAATATACAAAAATTCTCAAATATTATCTATGCGTATTTGGGTTGTAAAATAATAATGATGAATTTTTATTTTAATTAATATTTCCACTAAGTAAAGCTTGTACTATAGAAACTGGATAACTGATATAGATACTTAAACATTTAATTCAAATACATAAATATTATAAATAAATTAGCACCCAAACAGTAGTAAATTACAATGTTCACAATAATTTTCTACACGTGGGATCGAACCCACATCCTTCGTCACATATACCATAGCCCTATTCAATGCGCCAATCAGATCGACTAGTATCTATATATCTGTTGTAATTATAGTAATAGCTAGCTCCCCTGACCGATTTCGGCCACGGTGGCCAATCTCAACAGAGACTAGCCAGCTGCGCAGGAGATATTATAGTGCACAAGTGTAAGCGCGAACACAGGTGCACTCTCTTTTGATAATTACAGTAATTACTTAGTAAAATAGTATCAACATGTCTATTGTAATTATAGCAATTACGTGAATAACCTCAATCCAAATCTCACATAATATTAGAGTGATATATTTTTCATAATATAAACAAAACAAAATATAAAAATTCTACAGGATTTTTATGTTTTGTTTAGAATATATGCTATATGGTATATTATAGTACGTAAAGTAGTATATAATAGTACTTTATTGTCTAGAAAATACTCACTTTTCTATAGAATGTGCGATTTCAGCAAACTTGTGTTCAACCGTTCTGTCCAACTCACTTTGCGTCGCCGATCGCGCGCACATACACAGAACTAGAGTCTTGTAGCACTGCATGAGACATGGCCATCTGAAAATAACATTTATTTAAATATAACTAGCTATGCTCCGCGGTTTCGCCCGCGTATATCTCCTGTTCCACTCCACTGTTCTACCAGGTTGCCTGGAAGAAATTGCTGCTAGCAATAAGGCCGCGCTTCGGTACTAATTCTGAAAATTGTTATTTCTTCTCGGTTTTCAATTTTTATGTCTTTTTTTTACGAAAAAATATCATATTGTATTAAGCTACACTTTATAAATATAGTAATAATAATGACTCCCCGACCGATACGGTCATGGAGGCCAATTTCAACAGAGATCAGCCAGATACGCAGGAGATATTGTAGTGCAAGTTAGGTGCAAACATAGGTGCACTCTCTATTCCTTCACTCTCATTCAGAATTTTTTGTTAGAATAATCTCAATAACATTTTTTGGCCCCATCCGGGAATCGAATCCGAGATCTCTCGATCTGTCAAAGATGCAACCACTAGACCAACGATGCAGTTAAGTAGCAAGGATAATAATTAATAAGGAACTAAGCGTGAATAAAATGCGTAATGAAAATATAATAAAACCTCACCTATCCTCCAAAAGTTCATCCCTCGACAGAATCATACTATTCAATATGGCGACACTGCCCTCAAACAGCATGAAGAACGATTGCCAGGCGACTTCGCACCTTATGTCTATAGAGTTACGGCCGAGAATGTAATGCACTAGCTGTTGAAGTTCAAAGATGGCGTCCAGGAACTTGTAGTCGAGGGTAATCTGGAAATATTATTTGTTCAATTAATTATAAATTATAACACATATGATACTCGAGACATTATTAACAATAAATAAAAAAAGTTTTATTGGTTTCAGTAGTTCAGAGCTCTTGAATAGTATTATTATTTCATTTCACTTTTACGTGGGATTTCCGGGATAGAAAATATTCTATATCCTTTCTCGGGTTTCAAATAATCTCTGTACAAAATTTCATCCAAATCGGTTCAATAGTTTAGGCGTGAAGAGATAGACAAACAGACATAGTTTCGCATTTACCTTTCGTTAAATAGTAAAGAGAAGGATGGATTCATTTAATAATGATAACTAAATCTTTATATGACATTTGATAATGACATTTTATTAATCTATTGACATTATGTAATTAAATGTAATATAATAATATTTGCACAGCTATAACATGGGCAAAATGTTTGAATCAAATTGCTTATAAGAACACCTACTGTACAACATTTTAGCAAATAAATTACTTTGACTTTATATTAAAAATGTTATTAAACAAATTTGGAATCAAAATTATCAATCCATTTTTGGGAATTTATTTTTTTTAATTTGGACTAAGCTTTTAGTAAACCCTTTTATTCCATTCAGAAATTTATTTTATTGTGAATTAAATTTCGTCCGATTGAAATCATGCTTTATTCAGCTTATAAACTTATTTAAAGTCATTTAAATCTGTTCACCCATTGTCACATTATTGACATACATAAATATCAAATTAATAATAATAATAGTATAGTACTTACTTTCTTCGCCGCCAAAATAACATCAGCCAGCACATCTAAATCAATCCTCAACAACTCACAAATAGGATCTTCAATTATAACATTATTTTTTTCGCCGCCATTTTGAATTTCTGCGCCAATCCAATAATGTTGCTGTAGCCAAAATCTAATATTTTTCGTGGATCTGAATATTAATTTTTCTAACGCTGTACATTTTGCTTCAATAATATTCGCTTTGAGAATGTTGAGGGTTAGATATTTTAGTACCTTTCTGCTTATTATTTGAGATGTGGTTACTTCTTCGTTCTTGAGGATTATTGATGGTTTCTGAAAAGTATTATTAAATATTATTATTTTAAATTATTTTTGAAAATGTAGTGTACATATAAAATAATAAACAAATTAACATAATCATTGCTATATAAGAGGTAATATATTAAAGTACATTTCTATTACACACGTTTTTATGGTGAAAGATTACGCATAACTACATTAATGTAAAAAAAGTCAACAAAAAATAATGATTACTTAAATTAATAAAATAAACACATACCTTTAAAATACATAAAGCATTCAAATCAGCCACAATGTTATTGGAAAAGAACTCTATCGACGATGATTCCGCCAAAAATTTCAAAGAGACTGCTATTTCTTCTAAACAGCCATTATTTCTTTTGTGTCTATGGTCAAGAACCACAAACAATCGAGATTTGACAGCGCGCCAAATTTGTAAGAATAATTTGTCTTTGTTTTTGAAAATCACGTGAGAATCTAGTTTTTTAATGTATCGTAAGATGACGTTGAGGAGTTGCATAGACAAGTCTACATGTACATTTTTCGTTTCTGGACTTTCTACGGACTGAATCTGAAATAAAAATTATGTTTGTATTTACAAAAGATATCTATCAGATATCTAGTTTCCATAGAACAAGCTTTGCTTAGTATGGGACTAAATGGCGTTGTTTTAATTGTCCAGTAATGTTATTTATTTATTTATTGTAGCAACAGCCGACGGCGCCGTCATGAGTAACAGACTTAAAAAAATATTTTAGAAAAATATAATAATTTATGTACAGTTAATGTGCTTCTTTTGTACGGTTTCCTACATCATGAAGGTGTAAGGGTAATGGAAGAATTTAAAAAATATCAATCATAACAATTTCAGTAGGACAATACTTACAGCATTTTGAACAAAGAACTCCAAACCCGACCATAAACGATCCATACTTTTTATTTCCGTACCATCGTTAGTTTCACAGACCTTCAACAACGTGAGCGTATACGCTCCCATAGCATTTAGTGTTGCCATCGTATAATCAGAGACCACACTATCATCTGTGTTGCTAGCTTTCAAAACACTCTTGCTAAAATCGACATTTCTGAACGAATCCAACATTGCTTGATTTAAATTGTCCTGTAAATTCGCTAATATCGATCTATACGCACTAGTTGTTATACTTTTCTTCTCTTTCGCAATTAATGGTAAAACAAGACATATTATTTGGAAAACTTCATCATTAAAATCATCAATGCTTGTTATATTGCCGATTTTCGATCTGAAATTATTGAGCAACATTTCTACCATTTTTTTAACAACCTCTGGTTCCTTTTTAACTTTTTTCACTGCTGTTTCTAGAATGTTCCTGATTATTAGAACATGATTTGAAATTCTGGCGTTTAATTTCAGTGTTTCCAATATTCCATTTTTAAAATCGAACATGACTTCAACTGGGAATATTTTAAATAAATCAGGATTCTTTGGACTTATTTCGAATAAACTTTGTAATACATAGTCAATGCTCTTTTTGTATTTTTTCGACTTGCAACATTTCTTCAATGTTACTAGGACAAATATAGCCGTTAATTGGCAATTTTCGTCCAAATAATAAATTTGTAGATTCTTCAATAATTCGATGTATTGCACTATATCCTCAAAATTTTCCGGTCTTATTGTAATATTACTATAGTAATCTTTAACGTCAATTTCTTGTAAGAATGATGTAATTTCAAAACCGCTTTTTCCCAAAGATTTGCTTAATGTTGATGCATTTTCATAATTTTTGGTTATATTTTTAGCTACTTCAAAAACAAGCGCGCTCAATAACATTTTATTATTTGCAATACTGTTATTTTTAAAAATATCAACATTTTGCTCATTTATATACATTTTTATTAGACTTTTAGCCAGTTGTTTCATTTGGCCTTTATCTAAATTATTGAATAATGCTTTAGCAAAATAGTCATGATTTATTAATGAATTTGTACAAGAAAGTTGTTTAATTAAATGTGATTTTGTATTTGATATTGTTTCATCTATATCATTGTTTTGTGATTTTGCCTTCAAGAGATGTAAAGCCATCGTTTTTATTAATAGCAAGTTGTCCTGAAAGAAAGCATCAATAATTATTCCTATATATTTTAAATATGTGTAAAAATAAACGACTTCAAGATTTCTGCAGTTGCTTTAAAACTGGAATTGTATACTTTAACAAACAAATCGCATCTCAATGTTAACTTTTTTGTATGAAAATACTAGTTTTATAAATTGAAATAATCAAAATTAAAAGCGGGAGTAAAACCAAAATACTTATAATTTTATTACAATAAAATGACTATCTATTAAAATAATTGCTTACCATTAAAACAATATTTTCATCACTAACTTTGCCTGCTATTTCCTTCCATTGATTTTCACTCAGACATGGCAACACCAAGTGCAAGTCAAAAACGTCAGTTGAGTTTTCAAAGTCGGAGAATTCTATCTTAATGTTGCTATATTTGATGTTCAATAGTTTCAATTGAGAGTACCCTATGCAAAGATTCAGGAATGAAGTTAACACTGATCCCTGTAAAATAGATTAATAATTTTAACAAACCGCTAAATCTAGACTAAATAATAAATCGTAGATATTTTTTCAGATTAATGGTAAAAAATTAAAAATACAAACATAAGTGGTAACAATTTTATAGAAACATTATTATTTTTTCAAACTAGCCACGTCCAGCGGTTTAACCCGCGTATATAACTTGATCCCGTGGGAGTTACGGGATCAGAGGTAGCTTATATACTTTGGATCCTTACCTATATGAATACCAAGTTTCATTTCAACTGGTTCAGTAGTTTTTGTGTTTCAAGAGTTACAATCCTCACAAACTTTCGGATTTATTTTATAAGTAAGATAATAAAATAGGCTCGTGAAATAACTATTTCAGTTCTTAAAACATCATTAAATTTACTTACACATTCAGATTTTAGTACACATTCACCAAACTTCTTTAGGCACTGATTTTCAAAGTTTTGATATATCACCCAGAAATCTTCACTAATCGGTAATGGTACTGTGTGGTCGGCCATTTTGTTGTGTCGGAGGAAGCTCGACAAAATGGCGGATAACATTTCTATTAATGTTACTACTGACGGATCTGTAATATTGTTATGATTTTTGTTTAAAATGTGAGAAAAAGTAGAAAATAGCTGCACAAGATAATATAAAATAAATTATATTTTAATTTATAAGGTTCTGGAGCTAGCTAGCTAGCTAGCTACAAAATGTTATACAGATGAAACTGTTACAGAAAATTTATTATTTTTCTTTCTAACAAAATTTCAAATGACAAAATTGATACAACTATACTATTCACGGTTTTAGCTAGAATTAAAGGGTAGATCATGATAAATCTAACTGAATGTAAGAGTTAATTTGAATATCTACTTAAATTATAAATGTCAATATTGGTAAAATTCTACACAATTTTCTAAAAGAAAGCTTCACCATCAAATGTTACTAAGATTTTTGAGCAGTAAGAAATGTAAATTTCTTGTTTTCAATGCTTTTATTATTATCTCATATGTATTACATAGTAAAATTAACTTACTGCTTTTGCCATCTTCCATTGCATTAAGACAGTCCTCCAAATCTTTTTGAAGTAATGACAACAAGTCTTTATTTTGTCTAAACATTAATTCTGATGTCAGTTTTCCATACATTTCTATACAATTCTGTGGAAAAATATCAAATCCATTGACAATTTTGTTTCTTAATTTTTCACAGCCTTCGTCATTATCAATTGACTGATTTAATTTCTCTTTCAACTCTTCTTGTTTAGTGTCAAACTTTTCTAAATTGCTTTTCAAATGTGGCAACATTTCATGAATAAAATCAATGCCTTTACTCAATTTAAACAAAGTTTGTAGTAATATATTTATTGTTTCCGTATAAGTTTCTAATGTGTTTGAACCTTTTTTTGAAACCATTATAGGAGGTATAATCTGTAGCATTTTTTGGTCAATCAAACTAGGATCTAATTTCAATGCTGTTTGTATGATACTTAAACTAGTTTTATCCGGTTTTCCCTCCATTTTTAGCGTACTGGTTATAATTTCTTGTAAAAATATCAGAAATACTTTCTTTGTCTCTTTAGATTTTTCGTTCAATGTGTCACGTAGATGCACACTTATATCTACCTCATTTTCTAAAAGGGCTTGTAGCATGTTTAAGAATATATTTCGTTTAATTTTTTCGTCATCTTCTTCAAATGTTATTGGTGTAAATTTTGTTGCTGTGTTAATATAAGATTGACTTATATTCAGGCAATTTACAACAATAATATAAAATGCAAATACTAATTGACTTTCTTGTCTAAAACAACTAACAAATACTTTTATAAAATTGGACAAAAATTCTTGACTCTTTGAACATCCACTTGGAAAACTTAGAAAGACATTCATAACTTTCAAAACAGATTCCATATTATCATTTTTATCTTCCAAAAGAGCATTTACATCATCTTTTCGTATCAAATTATTCAAATATCTTGCATAAAGAGATCTCTTATTTATTGGAAACAATACATTTTGACAAAGATTTAGAACACTTTTTTCATTTTTAGTGTTCAAAAAAGCAAATATAGTTTCTAAGTTTTCTTCCTCTAGTAATTTGACGATAAATTCAAATTTCTTTCTTGATTCTTTGTAGTATTTAGTAATATGATTTAATATTTTATCAACTAATAATATATTAGTTTCGGGATTTGTTAAATGTTGTAGTATAGTCATAGTTATGGAGAGATAATCTTCAATTTGTACACTTAGTTGTGGTGATATTTTGGGGTTTTCTATGAATGCTGATATATGTTGTATGTCCTCATCTTGGAGAATGTTTTTGTTAAGATACTGGACAACAATCTGAAATGATATTTTGATTATGATAAAAATGTTTGCTTATACTCATAACAGAAAAACACAATCAAGAATTTGTTTTTAATTGTAAAATTTTTATTTATTTTTTTAATTTTTATACTCAAAAACAAATCCATAAAACCTTTATATAAAGGCAAACACATTTTTATACTTTCAATTCCACTATATTAATTAGTCTGTAAAAGTAATATGCAATTCCATCAAGAAGTATCAATACAAAGTATAAAGTATAAATCCATAAAACTTTAGATCAACAATAAACTGCAATAGCAGTATCAGGTTTGAAGTTTAATTCAGAATGAAAATGATATTTAAAACTAGCAAGCTTAATTTGTTTTTTTTAAATTACTTAGCATATAACAAAAACAAACAGATTGTTATTTCTACCTTTATAAGTTTATATTTCAGCTCCACAGTAAAATCATCAACATTGTTCAACCAACTTAAAACATCTCTAAAGTCCTTGCAAGTTATTTTTTTATTGCTTGTCAAATCTTCCAACCATTCCCCAATTACTCTTTCTTTAGGCGTGGTAGGAAAATGCTCAGAAAAAGCTACATTTTTTGCGAGACGAAATCTTTTTGGTAGAGGCGTGGATTCATCTTCCAAGCGGCGCTTCAATTCTATAGAATAGTGAAAAAGTTAAGAAAAAATGGTAGAAAGAAAATTTGGCACAAAGTTTTTAGTGTATAATTTATATCTAAAACAATTATTTATAAAAAAGATAATCTTATTCACAGGACTAAGCGATGCGAGGTCTCAGAGTCAACATGGCCCAGCGAGTTTATATTTGTATGAAACTACAAATAATTGTCCGTTGATATCTGGAGTATCGTCAATCGTATCTTGTTGAAATTACGTAAGCGAATAGCTTAGATAGAAGAAAATCTTGACAATGAAGATGTACAAAATCGGTAAAAAGTTTACGAACATAGGGGGTCAAATAGACGTGTTTTATACAAACATACGCGAGTGTGGTATTATATTAAAGGTCTTGAAATTTATACATAACAACGTACATCTAGTTCGCAGCGAGCCACTAGTTATTATTATAAGGTAAGATATCACTTAAAATTAACATATCTTTATACAATTCTAGAGATTCTAAAGGCATGGAGAGGTTAAGTACGTATCTCTAAGCTAGAATGATATTTTCTTACCATTCAAAGGATGAGACATTTTAATTACAGTGGATATAATATAACAAATACACTGTATTAACTTAAATCTTGTTCATAATTACTCCATTAGTAGAAATATAATTATATTCTGTAAAACACACACATAAATATCACATGTATTTGTTATGACAGACTAAATCTGACATTTAACTATTGACATTTATGTATTAATGACAAGCACAGATAATAGTACAAAAATTATATTACTAAAGAAAACAGTGAACGTAAAAATAAAATAATTATGGTATTTTAATAATTTGGTAAGTATATATCGAATCCTTATTTTAATCTTTGGAATATATTAGTAATAAATATCTATACCACAATTTTAAGAGATAAACAAACATTTACACTTTCATTTTCAATTACAAATAAAAGTGTGCTTTGTGAATGAATTAATCATGTAATATTTTGTATTTTATAGCTTATTGAATGTAATTATTATTCACTATTTACGACTAATACAATATATTATATTTAATATTAAAAATAATAAAACTCTGTTCTACTTTTATTTGTTTAAATCCTCAATGAAATAGTTTCTTTCGTAATTGAATTAACGGCTTAAATAGAATTAAGTGCATTTTATGTAACGAATATCTGACATTAATAGAATGAATTTAACCTTCATTTTATTTAGGTCACGGGCCAGGGCCAACGGGGGTTTACCGTTTAACTGTTCAATGGACATTGCATCAAGAATTATTCGGTAGTAAACTTTCTGGTTGACGTATAATTTAAATTTAATAATAATACTTAAATATTAATAATATATTTTAAAAGAAAATTAAGACCTCATTGACGCATAATATATTTATTCCTTAGTTATGAAACATAAAGTTTGTCTGTTACACGTATTGACTTTACCATATTTTTTAAAGAAAACGCCGTTAATAATTTTAAATTTTAATTAATAAATGAAAACATAGTAATTCAGAAAATTATACATTAAAAAGCTAGGTCTTAACTTATTTATTTACGATTATTCATGTATTTTTGCCCAATTTTAGTCAATCAAATATAAATTTGCCAATATCCAATGATTAATCACGTTTTTAAAAGCATGCATAGGCTATACCGCGGTAGCATTCTAAAAATAAATAATAATTGAATGAGCGCGGGGTTCATTCATAAAAAATGATCGCCATTTTGTGTTAGATATAAGATTAAACAAGTCCGTCACGGTCGCCGTAAACAAAATAGGCCAAGGATGGGGTTTGCGCAGGCGTGAATCCATTGATTTTCCCCTGACGTCACAAAATGGCCGCCATACCACTGCAAACCTTAGTATAAAACGTTAAAATACAAGATAACTCGCATACTTTCACCCAAATGGATATCAGATGTACTTAGCTTTGTCAGTTAAACTAACGGTTTTATTTTTAAATTGTCAAATTGTTAAATGATTTTCGTATTTTTACGACGGTAGTTATGGACACAATGATTCGTAGATCGCTCATAAGTTTAATATCGGCTACGGACTCCGCTATGTGTTTTCTGGCGAGGTTTCTATGTTTCTGTAAGTATTATTTCCATTTTATTAACAATATTTATTTTCTTATAAAGCTTTACTGAAAATAATACTATTCCGACCGCATTAAATAATTCTTTTTTATAGAGTTTTTTATTTTTTTTCTTTTGAACTTATGTATTTTAGGTAAATTAAAGGTAAATTAAATATTTAAAAAATAATACATTTAAATTAAAAAAAAATATGCACTTTTCAAAGAATCCAACGAATATCCATTTTTTTGGTAAAATGAATCAGTTTACCTTGTAGTCTGACAGATAATCATAAAAATATACTAATCATATGCATGTATATTATTTAAAAAAAGCAGAACATTTTAAAAGTAAATATTAAGTAGTGAATTTTCTGTTTTTTGTTTTTTATTATTATGAAACATTGTCATTCCTTAATATCTATTTAATGAATATAGATCAATAGTAACAATTATTTAATTAAAAAAAATACTACGGATATTTTATTGTGATAATTTTGGAGATTCGAAAACATATAGCCAAAATATAGAGACCATTAACAACAACGCAAATATTTAGATTTAACCAATTTTTTAAATCTTTTCTAGTAATAATAAGGCTTATAATAAACCGTATTGGGTACAACCTCCTTACGCAATTGCAATATCTGTTTTACAACCTGGACTAAAACAAAGGCTACGTAACTAGGGTCACAGATAATATAATGCTATAGCTAGGGTAAAATGAGGAGAGTCGGTCTACATGTAATGAGATTTTTAAAATATTGATATATTTTTTTAGTGTAAATAAATATAATAATGATTTTATTTTCTAATTAATTAAAAATGATAATGTTCCACTGACTAGTGACCAGGAATTAGGAATCGTTGAGTTTTAGTTGCCAGTGTCAATTACAATTTGTATCATAAATTAAAAAAAAAAAATGTGTTGAAACCACTTGCATTCATGATTCATGTACTGGGGCGATTTTAATACTTGATGTTATATGATGCCATCTAGTGAAAAGCTCTTTTAGCATTTTCTACAATATACAGGATGCAGATAACGGAGTCTTTTAATTTATACTACAAATAGCACTAATCGAATACAATACAAAATTTTAACTCAAATAATTCAATGGTTCTGTTTTTGACCAAAAGTTATTTTAATTTTATGAATTTTGCATTGTTTTTTTTTCTTCGCAAATTACGCAATTATTTTTCATTTCTTTGTCAAAAAACTTGATGCTTTGTTTTATTTATTTTTATTGATTATAGTGCATATTGTTTGCATGCATGCATATATGTTTTCATTAAAAGCGAATTTAACAACATTCTCCAAAATAGTGAATGTTTTGTAGTAATGAAAGGTTATATTGTACTTCATTTATATAACTTGTATATAAATGAAGACTTGTATATATATCAACTGAATTGTGACTAGATGATGTGATTACCCTTCACAGGACACTAAAAAGGATAAAATAAAAAATTTTGCCAAAAAATAGAACCGACTTCCTCGCTCTAAAAAGTAAATAACTTTTATTTCATTTTTGTTGAAATCTTTACAAAGTCGGTGCAAAATCTTGTTAAATTGAAAATAGATAAGGCACCGACTTTGTATAGACTAGTCACAATTCAGTTGACATATACATCATTAAACCTTAACCGCAGAGCTTATTCCGTTGATTTTC
Source organism: Phoebis sennae (assembly GCA_001586405.1). NCBI lineage: Eukaryota > Metazoa > Arthropoda > Insecta > Lepidoptera > Pieridae > Phoebis > Phoebis sennae. Next base: position 232,669 of record LQNK01001212.1, read on the forward strand.
GAGGAGTTCCCTGGAATATCTTCCACATGGATGATCAGACTTGAACCAAATTTCTATGGGACCACACATGAACTTTACTCTTTCGAATGCAAAAAAAAAAATTCCAAATCGGTCCATAAACGCCGGAGATATGCGGTAAAAAATACGGTCGAATTGATAACCTCCTCCTTTTTTTGTAAGTCGGTTAAAAATAGCTATCCAGTCTAAGAATAGGTAATGGTTTGTAATGGAGCACCTAATTACGACTATTTTTAGAGGTCATTGGTGAAAATTGTTTGGTTACTTGGAAAACAATAATAACCTTGCATGGAGTTTCACTTTCGTTTTGAAATGAAGAATCAACAAGAAGAATAGAAAAAGAAATATAAATTATTTAGGGATAGTTACAAGATACACATATTGGTCAGAACAGGGAATTAGTTACTTTATTCTGAAACTACTTATAAACTTTATCATCATAATATTTCTTGATATTATAGAAACAGCATTGTATTAACCATTTTTTAAGTCAATGAAATGAATAATCTACGTCTGCCGATGCTTGTGACATCTATCGACAGATGACGTCCGCATATGCGTCTGCCGATGTGTAGAGGGAGCTTAAGAGAGTTATGAAGCCCCATGTCTGCTATGCTAGTGAAAATTATGGACCTCGAGGAAATGGTTGAAGAAATTGAAACATGACTCATGACATTTTTGTTTTTTAAGATAACTATATTCTTAATACCTTGTTTTCTGTGTTTTTAACACAGAGTAATTAACACCTAGAGACAATGTCCATTAGATCTTTATTTTAAGGTACTACATTCTACATACTTTCGCTTGTTTTCTGTGACGGTTTAGCACAGTGTAGTTAACACTTAGAGACAGCGACATATGATTTTTTTTACGTAAATATAATAATGTTTGTGATAACAGCAAAGATAACATAAGAATATTGAAGATGGAAGGAAAATATTGACGCGAAAAATATTTGGTACTTTTGCCCTAAATCAACATTATCCTAAGCGTCAATTCATATAAGCGTAGTTTAGTTGAAGGGAACCGTCAAACTTGGTTCACGTTTCATAACAACGAATTTAATTTTATTATATATAGTGTTTAAATAAATTTTATATTATGTTGTGTATAAATTTTATAGTATGTTGTGTATGTATCAAAAATAGTATACATTTCTTGTATGGACCTGTAAATACCAATTTTATTGTGTTTTTACCTACATTTGTATCACATAAACATTTTTACAGCAAGTCCATATTTCAGGAAAATAAAAAATCGTAAAACGTAAAGCCTGCCCTATTCATGTAAACTATTTTCACAGTACTTATGAATAGATACCGGCAAAAAACACGATAGTTACTCGATAGGTAATTGAAGAAAGAAAACTATTGCCTATATTATTATTATCACCATTAAGAGAAACAACACATCGTAAACATTTTTACAGATAAACCCCACTTTAACTATACTGCACAAGAACAAATAAAAAAATAAAGACATAATCCTTCCCTACCCTTCAGAAAAATAAAACGAATCGTAAAACGTAGGTTGGTGTCTTTACTATTGCAGTGCGTAGGTAATGGACCACAGATAATATAATACTATACTAGTACCATAGAGATATTGAACGGTCTTCATTATTTACACCTACGGTCTTGCGTGGGTTTTGGCAAAGTCCAGGGCATTTGCAAAGGTTAGTTATAGGTTATAACTAATTGGTCGTTACAATTACAATGATCCATTTTCGGACAAATGCATAAGATTCTATTATTAGGCTACTTTTATTAATATAGGATTACATTACTGATTTTTCATATACTTTTTTTTCTATTTAAAAAGTAACTATTTATCAAAATTTACGATTTTAGATGAATTCTATTGATAACTCAATATGAATTTAATATTTATTTATTTATAATACTTTATTACTGTTTCGTATAAATACTCATAAAAACCGATCAGAAAAATAAAGTACAATTTTTAGTGTTTTTTATTTTTAATCAAATATTAGCGTAATAATGTGAAAACATTTTAATTCCGGCCGTATTAGTTTTTTGGTGACGTGAAAATATTGTGTCACGTGCCATCGATGGCACGCATGCCATTGGTTTGCCTTGAACTATTAGCTTGCCAAACGCGTTATAATTAAGGCATCATTAACGCATTAATATTCTCTCTAAAGGGATTAGCCCAGGTCTCCCAGAAGGCAGGCTTTCATTCAATTAGCCGTAATGCGAATCGGTTGTGTGAATAATACGTAATGTATAATGTTGCCAGGTCATTGAATGAAATACACAAGGTTAAAGAATCAGGATATACTCATTATTTTACACAATAATCATAAATATATCCCTTACTTATCACGTCAACGGTGCGTCGCCACCCTATTTCTATCCGTAGGTGTCGTAAAAGGCCACAGAGGGTAGTTCCGCTGCATAACATCTTCAGCAATAAAAGAGTGCGAGCATTGCATGATTGAGCCGAGCTCGCACCGGTGAAATTTCCACCCCCCAGCAAAAGATCGGCGTAAAGCAGTATTGTACTGTCTTTCGAAGGGTGGCCTGTATTCCCATTACATTCCTCTTCCATACATTTCTAGTCCTCCCCCAATTTACCATCATTAATCCTTTCCTCTTTCTTCAAGCTGGCAGCGCATCTGCGACACTTTGATGTTGTAGATGTTCATGGGCTATGGTCAGTCAATATACATCTGGTGAGCCGCATGCTCCGGTTGACTGCTTTGACATAAAATAAGCTAAAATAATTCAGATATATCAAAACAAATTCTGAAATCTGAACCACGTTAAATATCTTAGATACAGCACGAATAAAATTTAAATTCATAATTTAATATTAGTATGTATGAAGTGTAAAATAGCTTCTATTCTAATATTATTTATTCAACAGCGTCGTTCAATATTAATGAACTTTCGAGAAAATGGAACTCGATATCTATTTCCATTCAAATATTTGGAATAGATCGAAGTTAATTTAGTTTGAAATATGGATTTATAATTGGCGGTTTTCCACTTCGGTCTAATAGCTATTTTTATTGACTGTTACATTAAGGTCTAAGGTTATTTTCAGTATTGCCAGTATGAAATACGTAGGACGTATTGCGTGTGTAATTCATGTATTACCTACATGATCTGTGTGTGGGTGTTAGGTATTTTCAGAATAAGGGAATTTATACAGAAGATCGACGTGACATTATAGTATAAATTTTAAATAACACTGTATTTTGTAATTGTTTAACGATAAGTGAGTCATCGTTTAATTTATTAACAACACTGTATTTAGTCAGAGAGTTGGTAATTCTAGTGAAAATCGGGCCCGTAAAAACTTCTTATTAGAGAGTTACCCCTTATTTTATTCTTCGTTAAAATCCTTCGTACAACAAAGGATAACTTTTTTTGAGGGATAAATGAATGAAGATACTTAATGGTAGACACCCAAAATTAAAATATGTATACAAATTATCACAAAAAAGATGATAATATACTAAATGGGCATGCACAAATGGTGAGTGGCGACCTTATGGCTATTGAGCCATCTCTTCCAGCCAACCGTTTACCATTTACAAAAATAACGGATGGTCATCTCCATTTTTTCCTAGTCTATTATAAACTATCCATTTGATAGTAGATTTTCTCATGAAATTCATACACAAATTGAAATATACATTTACTAAACTACGCCATTGATACATTAGTATTTTGTACATATGTATATATATAACGTAGCTTGTAATGTAACAAATTATATTCGTGTATTCCGCAGAGAGCTTTTATTTGATTATCCAGAGTAGCTGCGGATTGCTATGACGTAATAACGGAACATTTTTCGTTGTTTATGGTATAGTTAAAATGTCAAACATTAAATTTTGTTTTGTTTATGGGATTATTAAAAATGTCCTTAAAGTAAGTCATGAAATATTTGATCTAAAATATAAGCATTGCGTTGTTTTGCTTGAAGGATTTCATGATTAATCAAGTTGATTTAAGGTGAAATATTTTATATATGTATATAGTTTTTTTTCAAAGATCAAGCAAAGAAGGATGTGTGTTTAGTCTTCATCGCCTTCCATTAATATGTAATATGTACCTACTAATTTGTAACTACAGAGGCGGCAGCGGTGGAAGGAAAGGCTTTAAAAATAGGAATTTTGCTTTGCTCTGGAAAAAAATGGGCCACCCCCTATACAATAGCGTGAAGAAGTATTATACTGTGCTTCGTGCGATGAGCGGTATCGCCACAAGCCTGCATCCCGTTCAATACTTCTCTATCATTCCCTTCATTAAAGCTTTCATATATCCTTTTCCTTAAATTTGGCAATGCATATACTGTTGTTTTTTGTAATCTATATTTTTAAAGGGGTTTTTATCCTCTTGGATATGTCAACCCCATCGCAACTTATAAAGCGATATGACATTAATCTAGAAGCAGTATTGCACTGTGTTTCGTACGGTGAGCCGGTGCCCGGAGGCCTGTATTTCCACCCCATCCCTCTCCCATCCTGTTCTAATCCTCCCCCAACTTCCTATCATAAATCCTCTTAACCCCTCCCCTTCCTCCAAGCCGGCAAGGCATCTGCGAAACTCCTATGTTGCAGATGTTCATGGGCTGCGGTCAGTCACTTAACATCAGGTGAACCGCGTGCCTGCTTTAACATAAAAAGAAAAATTATAATTTACCCCTTAAATTAAATCACTGACTAGGCATCTTTTACCACACTCGCATATTCTGTTGTTGGTCATGAACATGGCCTGCGGTAGAGACCGTTGGGAGAAACGCATGCTCCTTTGTTTGCAACCGCGTAAAAAAAATAAATTCGAGACCAATAATACTCATCTCTCAAAATGCAATAAGTATCATCACGGTCGCAATATCTCTAGAACGAACTTGGCCCAATTTGTGAACACATACAATCATTATGCCACGAATGCAAGCTCTCAAATTGATCATATTAATTTTTGTATTGTGGTTTTGGGTCAAGTGTAAAATACTTGGGAAAAAAGTGCGGTATTTTATTGTTTGTATCGGGTCATATTCAAGCAGACGAGGCTTTTGGAATTCTTTAATTTTATTTCACGATAGCGAATTCGTGATTATTAGGGTCTTTCATTTCAACTTTCCTATATTTAAATTGAAATCCAAGTGTGTGTGAGATATCATTGATTTTTTTTTGAAGGACGTATTGACTCCATTTTGTGTGGCATTTTTGTCGTTCAAATGTCTACCGTAGCTTCTTTAGAAGAAGCACTTCTGAAATTATAATTTATTTATAATTCTGGTACACTTAGCCTAAGCACTTTGAAGCAATCCAAGTCAAAAAGGATGAGAAGTAGCAAATTTTTACCTTTTCAAAAAAAAATTACATTGACGTTTGGGTTTAAATTTTTCTATTGAGACGTTGTGCGCACTCTATATCTATTTATTAAAGAAACATATAATACAATTTATTTTTAGAATTAAGTAAAAAATTGGCGATTATCCCTTCGAGGCAAGGATTTGCAAAAAAAGAAAGAAAAGTCGTAAGTGGTGAATAAAAAACAATAGTACAAAAAAGGCGTATCAAAGTAGAATATTAATAATTATAATAAAGTAAAATAATATTAGTATGTTATTGTCCATCATTATTTTACTATCGTATCTGTGCTATGTTTATAGAGCTATATTCAAACAAAGTTGGATCAATTACTGAAGCTTCAGGTTCACGTGAGAACGTGACTGACACGAAAGTTTCGCTTTTAGATGAAATTGTTAATTCAGTTAGCGATCTAGCGTTATATAATTGGATAAGCTCACGATATGCGTGTGTGTTTACCTATGTAGGATGTTAAAATCAAAAACGAATTGTTAATTGTGGCTTTGTACGCGAAACAACTTTGTTTTTTAATTCTGTATTCTGCGATGACTCAAAGATGTTGGATTTATTCATTTCTAAATAAAAATTGTAGTTGCTTCTGCCGAATCTCCTACGCTGACCTCAAATTTCCCAACTTACGGCCATTTTCAATATTCTAACTATCTCTTGTTTTGTTTACTTAATTCAGGCAAATCTATCTATTTGCACTTACTTTGATTTCAATATGCTCGATGGATAGCCTTTGTAGTTACTTTTGACAATAAAATGTCATTTAATCTGAGATTACAATCTATCCATCATCTTTGATACATTATTGAAAACTGCCGTTAATCTCAAATGACCCAAACTAACCTCTAATCTCGCCGCTTGATCTCAAACCTGCCAACCTGTCCTCAAATCTCTTCTCGATTCTCACTCACATCAATTTCGCTCGAACTAGAGAAGAGGTGTCTAGACTAGAGGCTCTATGGGACTCTAGAGGCTCTATGAGGCCAATTTTAACGATGCGATGTTACAGAATACGAATTAGACCGGTTTCGCATGCAAATTCGACAATGGGTTCAGACTCTAGCTGTTCTTTATTGCCAAATAAGGAGTTTGGACTTACCAGCCAATCCCATTACGGCAGGGATCCAGCGGGCAGTCCTTCTGGACAATGTCCGCAGGTTCCTTTTTCAGTAGTCTTAGGCTCCGGCCGTTTCGCCATTCAGCCGAAGCTTACAGTACACCGCCTTCAGGCAAGACACTAAGCACCATAAAAATAAAAATTACTTTGTCATAGCCAAACAGCACACAGTTGACTACTACCTACTTTTTCAAGTCAATTGACGATTGTCCTTCCCACATATAAAAGAAAAATGACAGCAGAAGTGAGTAAAGCGATATATCACAGGAATAATTTCAAGGTTCGCTTACTCTTTATTACCTGCCGCTGAACACGTGCCATTTTGACAAAAGGTTAATGTCATTTGTGTCAAAATGGCGGGATATTTAGGTGACGTAATGTACTTCCATTTTTACATTAAGCAATATTGTTTTACACGCCTTGGTTTTACATCTAATGGTAGTTGACGCATAAAAGCATTGACAGTTGTGGTTTTTTAAGCCGATTTTCTGTCGCACGGAGTTTATAATTTCCATGGTACGCTATTTGCCTTATCCGTGCACTCTCAACTTCTTAAGTGATGCCGCAAAACGAATAAAGGTAGCGAATATTATTGGATATCTAAGATGATTTTAAAGAGACGGAGAAATACTGTTCTAGTAGCTTCGGTAAACCTGAATTTAAAAAAAAAGTAAGAATCGAAAAAAAGTAAGAATGATAAGTTTGAAAGAAAGGCAACGCCTGTCTGTTTCTTCAGCTTATATTATATGAGCAAAGTTTCTATAAAAATTTGAGGCTATTGCATTCGTAACTTACCTGCCAGGATTTTTTCTTGGCAGGAAAAAATCATTGGCAAAACTTTAGGTTCTACTTTTGTAACTAATTATATTGTCTCATAAATATTAACCAGCCAGCCACTGGATATAATTATACTTACAAACTTTTCCTCTCCCAAGTTTCGACTACGCTATTACAAAGATAGATAACAATCACCAGAATAAATTGCCAATATCGGCCAAGTTTATGAATGAACGGTTTTAATAGTTCGCGCCGTTGCGTCTATTGGCCCGGTTTTGTTCTATTTTTGAATCGGAACATTAATTAGTTTTCCTTTTTTGGAATTCGAATTTGAGGTTAGAATTGGAATTAATTTAAAAGTATTTACTCATAAAAAATATTGGCGTTTGCCAGTATTTTTTTATTTAAATAATGGGAAAGGGGAAAAGTTATTTGAGTATTACGGTGATGAACATAACAAACATAAAATTTTAAATTGAAATTATTTTTCCAGTCTATTAATTTTCACTGAAAAATAACGCGATATGCTTGGCATTTAGCCTTTTTGGTTAGAAATAGATATATAAACAAAAACCAATGAAAGTTTGACGTCTACAGAGTTATATGTTACAAAATATCTAAGAATTTTGATAGATTGCGAATGCAGAACATGTAGCCTAGTTTCAACATAAGTTCAACTTTGCCACAATTACGGTAGGATTGTGGGTTTCAAGTTGACATTTCAAAGTTTTGAAAACTTGAGCACAAACTTGAGTAGGTAGGCTATAATTCGTTCCAGACATGTTCAAAATCCTTATTGCTCCCTTTCAATTTTATTTTTATCTTTTTAGATTTATTATTGATTTTGAGTAAATAGCTTAATCATGAGATTTCGTTATTGGTATATTTAAAAATCCCTACATTTAGATTTAATTGATTAAAATTGTTTAAGACATGATTATATAGCGAATATTTGTAATTCATTTCTTAGCTAACAAAGTAAAATTCTATGATAATTTGGCATTTGGCATATTTATAAATAGAGAATTTATAGACTACCGACCAGCCCCAGCTTCGCACGTCTATATTATGCATGTTATATATTCAATAGCTCAATCTATTAAAAAAACCGCATCAAAATCAGTCTAAGCATACATAGGAACAAATAGCGGGAAGACTGTTTTATACTTTGTAGTAAAAAAGTCATAGCATAGTAATTTCTGATAATAAAAACAAATTTATATAAATATATTTTAAGCAAATACATATTATATAATATATTTTGTTACTTCTATATTATATCTTAGTATATTCTTTATCTATTAAATTTATGCACTGCCCTTACTCCTGCCTTTCTTTAACTTTCTCTCTGTACTAAAGGTTGTCTGGAAGAAATCGCTTCCTTAGCGATAAGACCGCCTATTGTTAAAATATAAGTCTCTAGTTATAAGATCTTTATATTATTGTCAGTGCAATAAAGAATTTATAAATAAATAAAAAATAAATACTTTCATATGAATCCATGTTAGGTTTCATCTTAAAGGACATGCATGTTCTACCATTTCGAGCTTCAATTAGAATGTCCTACATATCACAGCCGTCTGTCTAGATTAATCTCAGTGGCTATAATTTTCCATTTACATGCTGACTAGTGATGTGCTATGTTGGTCTTATCGATGAATTTACGTTGCAGTTTAATTTATTCAAGCAAGATTTTTTTTTTTATTTTTATTTTTAAAAATATTTATGGGATATTTGCTAAATATGACTTTTTACGTTGTCTGTTCATTTTAATAATTTTTCCTGAAGCATTCAATGTTAATTTCATGTACAGATAGAGTTATCGGAAATCGATTAAGGATTTTAAGTGTTAAGAATAATAAGTAATTATTCACATGATATTAGTAAATTGAAAAATTAGACCAATATAAATAACTGGTGCCCATGTAAACATTTTTTTTTGTTTAAAAATTACAGTAAAAAGTAAGTTTTGTATTCGGAGGAAGAATTAAAAAATGTTTTACTTGTGCTTATAATGATCGAATATTTTAGCACAAATAAAAATGTGATAAAAATACTATCGATAATTATGCGTCACATCACTAACTCATCGCTACTCAAGTCATGAATGCTTGTGTACTAGTTATGCACTCTATCAAAACACTGGAGGAAAATGTGCTCAAGAAATTCAGGAATAAAATCCAATAGTGCTTTGCATTTAGTGCTGGAATTCTTAATTTGAAATTGTAATTTCATGAGGAAGTTTTATTTTTGGAACACAAGTTTGAAATTTAAAATTCGTATTATTGCATTTTTTTTATTCGTCAATTGTTAAGTGTGTTTTTGAACGTTTATCTACAGAACTTTTAACTAAAGTGAATTTGTTTTTGGAACAATTTTGTTTTTAGAATATTTTATTGTTTTTTTTTTATGTTGAAGTGCAAAGGCTGACTTTTTATTGACTGTTTCGTGTTTAACACGGTCGTGAAGTAATGTAGCATCTATGTGGTGTTATTTGGCAGTGATGGTGGTATGTACCGTACACAGTCTGCAGCTGGATAGCCAGGCGTCCACCAGGCGGCCGAGGATCACCAAGTACAGCAAGACAACACTCACTCCTGGGTCAACGGTAGGATTTGCTTTTATTATTATTACCTTATTTTTTTCCTAAAGCTTACAGCTAAGTACATAAAATATAAAGAATAACTCAATACGCCATATTATTTTTTACTTTAATCGATTCCTTAGTTAAAACATCTTATGAACTACCTACTTCTGTATTTATATGGAAATGGTTTTCTTTAAACATTTAAATATGTTCATGTTTGTTAAATTTATTTAAGAAGCTCGTAAACTATATTATACGTATTTGGTGTAAATTTATACTGGCAAGTGTATTCAGTATTCACAGGAGTTTTGTATATATGAAAGGATAGAGCCCATTTATATAAAGGAAAGGAAAGGTATACATGAATGAGGAATACTTACAGGACTATAACGACCCTACTTATCCTATAAAATACGATTTATTTATGGTCCTTTTTTCGGGTTGGCAACATATACGTTATTAATGTTCATCTCCACTCTCAATAAAAAACATTCAATACCTAATTCATTGATGTATTTTACAGGAACCACCAACCGAACGCAGTCTACTGACAGCGACGTATCGCCTCCAGGGAAGTGGGGGGGAGACATGTATACTCCTGGTGGTGGATGCCCTACTCGATATATCGTATATGACCAAACTTAATGAACGCGCCGTAAGTAGTAAACCTTTAACGAGTCGTAGCTTAAGCCCTGTTGTGCATTTATTTTATTTATTTATTTATTTACACTTTTCATGTTGACATAATGAGAGTAAATTTTATAATAAAAAAAGATATAGAAGAAACAGTCAACACAGAGGGCGGGCTTATCACTCAGGAGTGATCTCTTCCAGGCTTCCATTTAGCTAGGGCAATCTGAATTGGTGGGTGGATTGTTGAACTATATTAAAGTAGACTAGTGGAGTATGCGGTTCATCTGATCTGAAGTGACTCTCGAGACTCATGAACACTCCACAACTCAGAATGCTCTATAATAAATAGTCATAGAGGCATAGCTAGCTATATAAGAGAGGAAAATGGAACATAACGAAGGGAAAAGGAAAATAAGAAACCTGCAGGTTAGAAGATTGGGATGAGAATGGTCGGCCTTTGTCAAACCCACTGTACGAAACGCAGTAAGATATTACTTTTGATGCTCGGCTTCCATTCTTAAAATACTGCTATTCTACAGTCTACTACATAGTCTTCTACATTTGCTTATGTTATGATTAGTGGCATAACTAAAATTTTGCTAGTCAAATTTGTTGTAGACTTTTCTTTACACAAAACTCTTTGTTACACAGCAGTTGCAAGCTTTTTGTAGGTCAGAAAAATATGCCGGTATTTATTTGGATGGAGCACAATGATATTTAAAATTCTAGTATTTCACAGCGATCTTTTGTATAGTTTAAAGAAATTTCCCTTGAACTTTAATATTTTCCACTTTAATGAATTTATTGCAAGTACTACAGAACTTCTTGCAGTTTCATAATAGTTAAGAAATTATGTCATAATGGCTGGGCAATTTGCTCGTAATGTCACAGTCTGAATGGAACGGAAACTTCCACTGTCTATTGAGAGATATTTAATGTTTCTTTATTACTATGGCATATTTTTCAATGGAGTTACTTAAGCGGTTTTTTTTCCTTCCAATATTTTTGGAATGAATTCTTGTTGCTAAAGTAATTAACTTATAACTAAGAGAATATAAGATCGATCGGTATCGTTTTTGTAGAGCGTAGACGACAAGTCATGTGAAAATAGAGAAATCAATTTGTAAACAATTATACACGACTATTAAAAAGACTTTTTATAGAAAATATTGGAAACTAAAATTTTATATAACAAAAAGAATGGCATTCAGTGTCAAGAATTAATAAAATACATTTCTGAAGAGACGCATTCTTGTATTAAATCTTAGCAGTAATTTAAGATAGGAAATATACATATTGTGGCTCAGTAATATATTTGTTGTATAGGACGCCAACACATTCGTCCCCAACAATGCCAACGTCGCGGGGTCATGTAAAGAAGCAGATATGGAGACCCTGGTGTTATCCTTTAAAGAGTTCGCGTTGGAATGGACATTCGCTAAGGTAAGATTTGCTAGCTTTTGTTTTTCCAAGTTACCCCCTACTAGAGATTCGAAAGAAGGAACCAAATAAATGAATGTGCTCTCGGATTTATGTAAAACTAGCGGCCCGCCCCGGCTCCGCACGGGTGCAATGCTGATACTAAGTACGCCAAAGAAAAATTGTGAACGTTGTATATAAAGATTAGTACATTATTTTGATCTCATAGGGTTCAGCTTGCATTTCCAATGTAAGCGGAAAAATGTATAATTAACGAAATGACATTAGAAACTCTAAAAATAACAGTTTTTCTCCACTATTTAATGGATGATATTATACGTATAAACATTCTTCTTGAATCACTCTATCTATTAAGAAAAACACATCAAAATCCGTTGCGTAGTTTTAAAGGTTTAAGCATACAAAGGGACATAGGGACAGAGAAAGCGACTTTATTTTATAATATGTAGTGATTAATACTTGTTTCATTCTCCTCATCAATTCACCTCTTAGCCGTTGACGAACCAATGGCACGCGTGCCGAAGACGGCACGCAACTCAATATTTTGGGCACGTAACCTATCACATAATTAATTATGCACTCAAAAAAGTAGCAAGTCAGTATTTGTTCTTACGCTACCTTCTTTTGCCCAATTATCAGAAAGTTGAGATTCTGGCATGTCTATGACCAAATTAGACATTTATTTCAAAGAAATGACACCAAAATTTAAAAAAAGGTTCGCCACCCCTGTCCTAGCCTATCAGCTGACGCACCTGATCAAATCGCTTATATAAAAAACGTTACCAAAAGATATGATAGATTTAATTCCTATTCACAGACGCCTGGAGGTGAACGCTGGTACGTGGACAGCATCAGACTAACATACAACTCCAGTGCAAGAATACTAGAACACGCAGCGAAGCAGGGTCGTCGAGTTAGTCTCACCACTGGACCAAGAGCACTCCTGTTCCCTACCCCTGTAGGAAAGTCGTTTGATTGTCCTGATGAATCTATTGTGGAACTGCTTGAAGAAGATGCCAGGTAAGAATAAGTATCATGTTTCGTGGAGTTAAGAATTACATAGCATTGCACTTTCTACTATGCTTCCTATCCTAGTAATATCTTTTTTTTTTATTTTATTCATACAATTCATACAAATCATACAATGCACAATACAAAACAAATTCGATTTAGAATTTTACATAGTTCAATGAGACCTGCAGACCTACACTAAGATTTAATCTTGTGCTGTAGATCTGCCGCCTTCCAGATTTAAAATCACACAATTTATGTTAAAGATAAAGAATTTATACAATGCGCTACTTTAAATCTACTTTAATATTATAAAGAGGAAAACTATGTTTGTTTGGTTGGTTGTAATGAATAGGCTCAAAAACTACTGGGAGCGAAGTCGCGTGGACCAGCTAGTTATAAATATGAAAGCTTGGACGTTTGAATAATTGTGTGTCAATCATAACTATTGGAAGGACTTTGATGGAATTTACTATACATGTAAGGTATTAAGTGGATTAGGTGATAGGTTACGTTTTATTGATCTATAGGCACCGAATTTTACGGGAGTAAAGCCGCGAGTAGAATCTAGTTTATCACATTAAAAGTTTCAAGTTGTGCATAGTAATATTAGATCATAAAGTCTCTATAAAGAATGGGCTTAGATCGACACTGTTAATTATTATTTGTAATGCTGCTGAAAAAATGCTACGGTGAAGTTTCGTATTTGTAAGTTACCATTTATCAAAATTAAGTTGTGAGCAATTGTTATTTAACAGTCCAATAATATTATATGATATCCAAAAGCACAGCTTATTGTGGTAGATAAAAAGTGGTGTATCGTAGAAAAGAATTTCAACTATACGAAATATCTTTCAGTAACCCCAACACAGCGCACCGTGCAAAACTTTACCTGCGACAAATGCGTCTCCAACCGTTCATGTTCAAACGCGACGGCCAGTTCGGCCCGCCGTGGAAGTGTTCGGACGCGAATCGGACCCGCTCCGAAACCGCTCCCGTCGCAGTCGGTTCAGCTCTAGCCATCGCCACTGCTGGTACGTTAGTCGGATACGCGATTTGGCGGTACTTGAAAGTGAAGAAGGTGCAATATGACACGATGGAATGAAGGGGTTGAATGCGTTCTGAATTCGAATTTTGGTTTTCCTTGTTTGTGTTTTTGGCCAGTATTGTTTTTTTATTTTGGTGGGATGTGTTTTCGAAATTTGAATTTTGTTTATATTTGGAATTGAGTTAGTGTTGATATTAGAAATTTCATTTTTTGAAATGTTTTCTTTCAGTAAATTTGTATCTGAATTATTTTAATGAAATGCGGTATCCTGTCGAAATTTATTACAAATTAGTTATAATGTTTTTAATTCAGAGCGCATTCGTTCAAAATTGATCTCAAAAACTTATGCCAATTACAAAATTACATCCATAATGCGATAAATATTACATGAAGCTAATCGCCAAGCACCGAATACAGTTTGTACCAAAAATCGAAAATTGTAATAAATGATTTTGGCACCGACTGTACCTCTAGTGATGTATGTAACGTATCGATAGTTTGCGTCACGTAATTAGAATTGTTATAGAAATTCGAAATGTTATACGTGAATATTACACGTGTGTATTATTAATGTGGTGGAAAAATGCGAAAAATTCCGTAGTCGGACTCGATGTAAAGGGATATTTTATCAGAGATATATAAAATAGTTGTTTAAAAACGTTGTTGATGGTTGATAATAATGTAAAAATGTATTTAATCCTCATGTATTCCTGATAATCCATAGGATAGATATTTCCGTTGGTTAACGCGGCATATTAATAGTTTTAACAAAATTATGATCGCACAATTTTATGAGTCCTTTTAACGTAACTCGGGGAAGTAGTTTTGCTAAATCTATTGAAATGTTAGTGTATTGAAGATTGTAGGTTAAGAAATATCGTTTGAGGTTATTTCATAGGTGAGTCGAAGCGATATACAATTTATATTTAATTTTCAAACGATGGATGACTCATAAAATTGCATAAAAATTGAGTTTGCGATATTAAAAATTCCATAAATTGATGGGATTCAGTACTTTTCAAACGGAAAGATTAATTTAGTTATTGCTTAAATATTATTGAATTTTACAGTTTACTCTACTTAAAATATTGGTAAAGCGGTAGGTATTATATTTAATTTTGCACTGAGACGTGTGTTTTTCGTCGTTATAGAGAGAAGTATAGCATCTTTTGTTAGATATTATTAACATTACCTCACGATTGACAGTATGTAGTTATATTGACAGAATATTTTTAGATTTATTAGAATTTTGTTGTTGAAGTTCAACTAAAATGAACGTGAATGATAATATTCGCTTCGACACTCTTGTGAAGATCAAAATAGCATTTTTCTTATTACTAACACCTTATCAAATATTAACATATCACACGATAATAATATACATATAATTTATCAACAATCGTTTGTAGTTATAATTATGGGATATTCGTAATTAAATGATAAATATAATTTATTTTATAAATTGTTTGCGGTGTAGTGAACACTGAGATATTACGTGTACAAGCAATAAATACTTTTTTATTCGACGCCGTCGTAGCGACAAAGTGGCTGAATTCGATGTTGTATTGTGCGCAAAACTTGGCCCTAGTGGAGATTATATAATATAGTTTTATAAGATCCGCGCCAATAATCAAAAATATCTTAAATTCGCCATTTTGCACCAGTCTCACTCAAATTTGAGTGATAGTATGCTGTCTTGTTTGGACTTGTAAAATGGAGGGTAGTTTTAGATTTGATTCATTATTGGCGGGGTATATAACTGTTTTAAGTACTTGGTTGTTGGTATAGCAAATTGGAAATCAAATAATCAATATATATGAATATATTAACTCTAAATTAAGTTGAATTCCTTTTTTGTGCACAAAGAGTGTGTAAAATTTACATTTTTATTTATATTAATATATTATTGTTTTCTTTACACTTTATAAAATTTTAAGGGAGAAAGATAATTTCCAATCTGCAGTACCAATAATTGAGCTCCATGTTGATATTTTGTAGATGTAACATGTATACTTTAAAAATAGTTACAGTATCATAAGGATTCTCAATTTTTTTAGATTTAGTTGACAAATTTAATTTATCAACGTTCTATTAAATTCTAAGTGTTTCTTTCAAATGTTTATTTTTTTCGTAATGCCCTATTTTCGACAATAAGTACAGTTTAGAGTTTAATTAACCAACCTTTTTATATGTGCGTATTCGTCATGAACAGACTACTGACTATTAATTAAATTATTAGATAAAAATGCATGTTTTCCTCTCTACTCTGATACCTGTCTAGTATTTACATTAGCGAAATCAAAATGTGAACTTATGTGTGCTCTGGATAATTCATTTACACTAAAATATATTAAGCCTAATAATTTGTGATTCTAGTTTAACTACCTCTATATTAACTTCCACGTTTCTGTAAATATTTCGTATTCTGTTACTTATAATTTAAGTGACACTAGTATCCAAGTTTTGCTAGTTAAGGTTTGCTGTGTGTATCGCTTATCGTGAGGGCTATTTCTTTAATAAATACCTTATACTCATCAATTACTATAACATATCGTTTTCGTGTAATCAAATAAGTTGTATGTTACTATTTTTGATCGTTGTTCGATCTATATTATTTGAGGATAGGATAAGTTAGACTAATTCTCCATGTTAAACGCTTTCTGCTGTAAAAAAGTGGCTTTGGTTTCGCGAAATCTCCCGCTTTTTTTACGTATTTTTGAATTTTATACAATGCTCGTGTAATGTAATTTTTTCAATGTATCTCTATTCACGTGCCACTTTTTGTATTCTTGCACTATCGTTTCGATTTACGATCTGTGTAATTTAATGTTGGTGTGTTTTTACTAGATTTAAAAACGCCAGGTGAACGATATTGTAATGTGAGAAAATCCTTCCCTATGTTTTGTAATGTTATAATTTCTATTTATATTTATAAAAATAATCATATTTATGTCAGATGACGACATTAAAAGCTTAATCTCAAATGATTTTAGTAGTTTAACTGTAAGTTGCTTTTTTATCTGATTTACTTCTCTCAGTATTAAAAAATAAACTGATCTTTTTCGCATGGAATATGGTCTAGTAACGATACACTATCAAAATTTTATAATATAAAATTCTGTCTTAAGCTAATAAATTTCTGAAAATTTTTCGAGTAGATAAGATGTCTATTTTCCTAATATTTTGTATTGGATTCCCGTAGCTGTTCCCTCGTTAGTTTATTAGCGTTATACATATCGGTGCGTTTATATTAAAATAAATATTATACTAAATATTATATGCCATACGATTTGTCTTCCAATAACATTGATCTTATAACAATAGCGTTAAAGTATTGTAGCTTATTATATTAATTTTATATGTCACAATTATAAGCTTAAGTGAATCGATGCTTGATAATGAAGAAAAATATATGGTGGTGAAAAAAAATCGAAAAAAAAACATGGTTCCAGCCATGCAAAGACATTGTCTTAACTACTTAACTGCAAAAGCAATGAATGGTTATTACCTAAGCTGAAGATTAACTTTAGTTCATAATTGAAGCATATATTTATATTAACATAGTGCAAAAGTGGTGGTGTTACAATAACAGCTTTTTAATATCAAAAAGCTTAGTGATCGCAAATAACACCAATTTTATGTATGTCCAGTACAAACAGCAATATATTTGTACAAGTAAACTGTAACATTCACCACTGAATAAATATAAGTGACATATCTCAAAATATCGTAATTTAGTGCGTTAATTTATGAAATTATCTTTATGAATAAATGACGTCGAAATGATTTGGTTTTTATTTAATTCCTTTCATATTTCCATAATAACAATTACTGTACTTATTTTCGCTGAAATATTTTCTTAAAAAATACACAAAAAATTAAGTGTATCAATAATATTATGATACATTCATATCAGAATCATTTGGAGTACTGTATAACTACTATTGATCATCTCAAAAATTAATAGTAAAATATTTACACAATTTATGAAATTAAATAACAAAAAAATATCGATAACGAGAAACAGACACGTACATCACTAAACTGCAATTAAAATAATTGCCATCTATCAGGTTTTTATTGAACTAATTCAATGAATAATAGAAGGTGTCTTCACAGATAATTAAATTCACCAAAAGATGGCGTAAACCTTATACTTTGTATTTAATTCGGTTATTTTTATTACTGAATTATTTATAAAGTGAATAAATATATATAATAAAAGAAATGCGTTAATTGTCATTACAGGTACAAAAAAAATACAAAGTAAACTTGAGTCTGGTGGAATGATACAATACCATACAAGTCTGCATTTTAAAATGACCACTTTTCCCCTGAATGCTCGCAATACGTAGATAATAAATATTAAATAAATAAATATTCTGGGATAAATATAAATAAATATTAAACACTACAGAACAATTTTGAAATACAGATAGGATTTTGTTAGAATAAAATTACATTAATGTTTTTAGAAAACAGTACGTAAATCTTTTTCTGGAGCTATCGTTTTACGAAGTAATTAATTTATAGGTAAATAAAAACATAAATGAAAATTAATATTACAAATGTGAAAGTTCGGCTGTTGGTCAATCACGCCGTATCAACTAAACGGATTTTGATCAAATTTCGTACATATATCCGTTACAATTATTTATTTAACCGTCACGCTCCTTATATTTACATTTCGACTGCCTCGTTGGTCTAGTGGTTGCATCATTGACTACAGATCGAGAGGTCTCGGGTTCGATTCCCGGGTGGGGCCATAAAAAAAAATGTTATTGAGATTTTCTAATAAAGTCTCAATAGCAGCCCCAAGTCTGGAAGTTGGCGGTGTTAGAGCACCCCCGTGCCTCGGAGAGCACGTAAAGCCGTCGGTCCTGCGCCAAATCTCTCACCGGTCGTGTCGGTCTGCCGTCCCATCGGATTATGAGGGTGAAGGAATAGAGAGTGCACCTGTGTTTGCGCATATACTTGTGCACTATAATATCTCCTGCGTACCTGGCTGATCTCTGATGAGATTGGCCACCATGACCGCTGTCGGTCGGGGAGGCATTATTATATATTATTATTATTATTTACATTGGTCAGATATGTGGAACAATCCAATGCTAGTTGCGCTGATTTGCAATATACCCCAAAATATAAGCTTTTCAATTTATTAATATCGACGACAGCCCAAAAAAACTTTACCAAGAATAGTATAAAAACAACAGTTTAAAAAAATACTGTTCGCGCAATACAAACATAATTATTCTTTCCCATTTTTACACCGAGAAAATTAAAAACAAAATAATAGAAAGCGTATCTTAATGAAGTGTCCATTATAACATATATTAAATTCTTATAATAAAACTATACCGTACACTGTCTAATTGAAACTAATATGCGTTTTTATTATTATTAGAAGGTAATCTAAATCTGACACCTCTTATTACATCAAAGGGTCACTTGTATCCCTCACAAATTGCCTTAATTTGCCCTCAGGGGACCTAATAACCCTCACAAGTTTTTGGATAAACAATTTGAACTCATATATATGAGTTACATGAATAAGTGATTGTAGTCTGCAAATTGTAAGATTGAATTTTATATTTAAAAAATGAGAGAATTTGCTAGACTAGAAGGTTCGTGATTTGAAATTAATAAAATTATATTTACTTATAGTTAACTATTATAGGAAATTTAAGTTAAAACAAAATTGCTTATCATAATGATTATTCCATCCAAGCGGATTCGTCATAGGAAGAAAAAAACTTATTGAGTTATTGTTGATCAGTCAAAATCAAATAAGTTTATAGAGTTCCAACAAATATGCCTTTAACAGCATGCAAACGGTACAATTAAATATGTATATAAGTATTAAATTACATTGCCAAATTACTGGTTTAACGAAGAGATCACGGCGAAATGTTGGTGACACTAGCAAGAATAAAAATCCTTTCAATTTCGGAATAGATAATTTATTTACCCTAGCCTTATTAACACAGTACAATTATTGGTAATTTTCCGTGTAATTTGCGACATACGCTGTAATAAGCGTGAAGGGTGATCATGCTTGTTAGTTTGCTAATAAATTTAATTGTAGGGGTGGAAAGGGGATGAATGCACACAGTAACTTTACGTTAATATAAATCACCGAGACTTTTTGGAGAAGTGTCTAATGAAATTATTTTTATGCTGTGTTTTTGTTGACAAATAAAAAGTGATGACAATTTTTGTCTGATGAATTTTTTTTTCGTCTATATAATTTACCGAATTATTTAAGTACATTCAAAAACCCTAATAGTAGATTAGTAAGAAGAAGAGTAGTAGATTAGTCATAAATTAGTAATAATTTTAAGTTTTTATGTGTAGTGTACACTAGTGTTGGTATGGCTAATAAATAAATAAATAAAAATAAATAAATAAAATTTTGTGTACAGGTAGGACACTTTATTGATCTATATATAAAATATAGTTCCCATCGTACTTATTAAGAAGCCATCGTGTATTTGTAAATAAGGATTATTGAAAGTCTTAAAATAAGCTTAGCTAAGTGTTTTACTTTAGACAATATTTAGCAGCGTCTATCACTAAACATTTCATAGTAACGTTTTTTTAAGAACAGTTGTTTAACTTTTTGTAGTAAGATCGCGAAAGGGCACTGATTTTCGCCCCACCTAATTCCAGCGTCACTTAATTAACCCCCACCAATAACAGATAGTTTTAGCGTGACTGATTTATTGCCACAAAAAATAACCCCGATGAGACATACAAATGTTTGAACGGGTAGTCGATTTGTGTGGATATGCCTATAGATATAGTAAAATAAAGTTTGACTACATAATAATCTACACTAATATCATAAAGAGGAAAACTTTGTTTGATTGTAATGAAAATTTTTAAAATCGTGCAGTTTTTGAGCCTATCAAAAACTGCACGATTTTAAAAATTCGTTCACCATTCGATAGCTACATTATCCACGAGAAACATAGGCTATATTTTATAGGCGATATGTATTACATTATGCTATGGCAGCGAAGCCGGGTGGATCAGCTAGTAAATAAAAACAATAATAGCTTCTTTAACCGGTCATGATGGCCAATCTTGACAGAGACTAGCCAGCTGCGCAGGGATATTAAACTGCACAAGTGTACGCGCGAACACAGGTGCACTCTCTATTCCGCAATAACTACTGAACCGATTGTGATTCAAATCGAATGATGGAATCGATTTTATTTTCCAGTATTTGCTTAACTGAAATTTAAATCCACAAAATATTTTTATTTCAGCCAATAAATAATAATACTGAAAAAAACAACCAAACCAATGAAAATATTTAGCTTTTGCGCGCGGTTTCGCTCCCGCAGGATAATTTTAGATAACATAATATGTTCATCAGGGAAGATGAAATGAAATGAAATGATGACCCAGTAGTTTCGGATTCTATCAATTCAAACAAACAAACAAACAAAAATATTATCTTCCCTCTTTATAATATTAGTGTAGATGTATACAACTTCGCAGGAATTTATTTATGTGACCCAAAAGGTTGCAAAAATTATTACCCTTTATAAGACTTATCCATAATAATCGAAATAGTTTTAGAAATTTATACTACTATAGTAATGAGGTGTCAGGTGACCAAAAAAGCTACCTCTTTTTAAAAATAAATTGCTGAAATTCTTATTAGATGTTAGAGTTCGTGTCGGCTATTTTTTTTTAAATTTTTTATAAGCAATTTGTCATTTTTATGTCAAAGATGGGGTGATTTTGAAATATTTGAGATTTTTACACTAATAAGCCTAATGGTCGGATGTTGTAATTTTGTAAAAAATAAAGGTAGCAATTCTATCACAAAAAATTTAAATGTGTGAGGATGTCACTCAAAAATATATATCGTTAAACATAAAAACCTATTCGTACTTACGGATACTTTTATAATCCTTATTATAAATGCGAAAGTTTGAGAGGTATGTGTGTTTGTTACTCTTTCACGCAGAAGTTACTGAACGGATTATGATGAAACTTAGGTATATAGATAGGTAACGGTTCAGAATATCATATAGACTACTTTTATTTCCGGAGTTGCCACGGGTTCAGAAGTAGACTTTTTTAAAAAGTCAGATCTAGTACACCACTAACGTATTATACTATTGTTTTTATAAAAAAACATGGTATAATTAATTAAAAAGATATAGAGACTCTTTTGTTCCCATTCCATTTAGTAAAAACGCGGGCACAGCTAGTAAATTGATATTACGGTATCTATTAAAATTTATTTAAGAAAGGTTTTAGGAAACTTTTTAAATAAAGTTATCTTTAACTATGAAATGACATTTTGACAGTTGTATTTCACGCCACGTCGGAAACAATTGAAGCGAAAAGCCTGTGTTAAATACTATATTGTTTCATAAGTTATAAATAGGTTTCTGTTAAGACCTAAATATAGTCTGATGCGGAAGGTGAATGAATACTTTCCAGATTCAAATTCAAATCGTTTATTTTTCCGAATTGGCTTTTTCAAACCTCTTGAAACGTCACATATTATTTTTTATTTACCACCGATTCGGAAGGCAGTGTCTAGGACCGGCAAGAAACCCAAGTAGTTCTTTTAGTTTTGATGATCAATATACTCCACCTAATATCTCGCAGTTCTGCCAGCACGGCATAATAGTAGTTTTTTTATGTTACAGGAGGCAAGCGGAGCATGCGGTTCATCTGTTGTTAAGTGACTGAACGCAGCCCATGAACATCTACAACATCGAAGTGTCACAGATGTCTTGGCGACTTGAAGGTAGGGGATGAGGAGAGGATTTATGATGGGAAATTGGGACAGAAATGGGGTGGGAATACAAGCCTGCGGTTCACCGAATGTTGAGCGAGTGACCGCAGCCCATGAACATCTACAACATTAAAATATCGCAAATGCCTTGCCGGCTTGAAGGAAGCGAAGGGTATGAAGAATGAAGAGATGATTAATGATGAATAAACAAACCCGTCTTTGTTTTATTTATATAGATTGAAATTATCTGAATTACTATATAAGTTGTATATGCCATATGAAGTACCTTCAAACCTTTCTTTTTATCATATTTTTATTGTACTCATAGTTGAATAAAATTATAATTAATAAAGATAAGCTAGGAAACACGAGCAAGGTAACATAAAGTTTAAAATATATAAACTTATAGGTTCCCAGAGTCATATTAAAATCTTATATTGTTTGCGTATCATGTTCATATGCTTATCTTGAAACTCAACACTAACTGTTTCATACCAGAGACAAGTGGAATGGAATTTTAGAGATGAGTAGGTATTTGTACTCATTTTGAATGAATTAATGTGAAACTAATTCAATTTGTTTGTATTTTTGTAAAGGGAGGCAAATATTTGATGGGTATCACAAACTTACTTACGGCCGTTTTCAATAATGTATCAAAGATTAAAGATTGATTGTTATGTCATATTAAATGACGTAAGATTGACAAAATTCATAGCAAAGGCTATCCGTCGATAGGATATTGAAATCAAAGTGCAAATAGATTTGTCTGACTTTAGTAAGCAAATCAAGGGATATTATAGTGATATCATTAAGAGAAAAGGTTTGATTTTTTGCTGTCATTAGAATGCTAGATAAGCCTTGATGAAAATAAGTTGTACTTTATAATAAACAAGCGCGAGACAGACACGCGCACGAAGGGTTCCGTGTATAGGGATCTCTCCTTAATATATTTCAAGAAAAACGAAAAATACATAATTTCTGAATTTTCAGCGTTTTAATAATCATGGTTTATGAGATACAGCCTGGTACCAGACAGACAGACAGCGGAGGTTTAGTATCTAATATTGCCTTCCCTATTCCCTATATTCCCTGTATCTATTGGTCCCTTATTCCCTAGGTACCCTTTAGGTACAAAGGCAGGAAGGATTACTTATGCAAACGCGAGTAAAACAGCGGGTCTCTACTTGTTTATAATTTTGATGTTAAAGAAAGACTTTTGATAGAATCATGACGAACTACAACTTTTCTTATTATACTAGTACACTTTTAATCGAGTCTTTGCATACATAGCATGAAAAAAGTTACTATTATTATCAGTAGTTACTGTTTCGTTAACAAATTCGCCATAATAACCTTACCTACCCTCGATTTACTTCGAATCGGAAAGCTAAACAAATTCCACGCTGGATTAAGCTCGATAATCTTTACTTGTGGACAAACTTTTTTCTAAAATCCGATAGCGCAAATGTGTAATTTTAATCAATGGCCGAAAAATATAGCAATATCAACTCTATGGTCAACAAAAAGAATTCAATTCAATTCGAAATTCAAACAAAGCGCGCGCTCTTGACGTTTATTCGAATTCTTAATGTTTTTTTTTTAATAGACCGGGGCAAAGGCGTGACACTGTTAATCCGCAGTTACGAGTATTCGAACAAAGACACAATGGGCTAGGGAGCGAAATGAACAGCCCTATTGTTGTTTGACACTACGCATACGCAATGGTTGAGTTTTGTGCACACTTGGTGATGTGAGGGGAAGTCGGCTGCAACTTCTAAATTGAATAGTATTAATAAATAGTTGTAGTTTTGTTTGGAGCATGTTGTGCTATTGTAACTATAAACATTATTATGAAAAAATTAAAAGAAAAGAATACCCACTGAGATGTTGAATGCATAATCATTATAAGATTTTTATTTCAATGATTTTATGTGGCGATATATCATATACCCAAACATATATATAACCAAAATAAATTTGTCTAAAAATGTTTAAATAAAATAATTTAAGGTTTTATTTTCCACGACCTACAATCCAATTTCAATTAATTAGAATTAAATAAGTACCTTAGATCCTAAAATTCCGTTATAATCTGTCATATATTAAAATATATACCACAATAATACATTTTATTATAATAAACCTTAAAATATAAAAAAAAAGTCTTTACAATTAAAATAGAACCCACGCAAGTTACAACCGTTTATTCTCATTCCACAATGGATACAATTTGTCGCCCAATCTGTTCCGAGATTGCACATTTAATCCCTACTGGGGCTGATAATGGCGTCATACTTGACATTAATAGAGGTTTCTGTTTGTTAACACCAAGCTTGCAATAATATTGATATTGGTTTAAATTCAAGTAGTTTAATAGAAAAATGTTTTTGTGTCTATGAGGCTTGGTCAAGTGACTAATTAGTAAAATGATTATTAATTATTATAGATACTATAAACTTAGCAATAATTATCTCAATTTAAGGTAAAAGCATCAAAGCATCACTTTCAAAAATAAACTTCTCTATTGAGATTTTTTTTCGTATAGCAAAATTATTAGAGTACCTACTCCTAGCGAATAACAAGAACATGAATGATTGACATTTATGTTCTTGTTATAATCTATCGTTTTTAAATAAATAGTATTTTTTAAGTATAAGCCGATAGACCTTAACCTTAAGTAAGGTAGAAATTATTGCTATGAGGTGTTAAAACATAAGTACTTGACTACAAAAAAAAGACCGCTGCAATGAGATTTGAACAATCAAATACCCTTTGGTTTGATTGTAATATTGATAGTACGCATATTTTATTTATTGACGTTATGTATTACCTCTAAAATTAATATTAATAAACCAAGTGGCTTTTTAATAGACTTTGCTTCGAGCTAGACCTCGCATTGTATTGTAAAATTTTCATTTGTATACTCGGCTATATTCATATGAAAATTTCCCATTTGACGCCTCCCTACCTTTGCAACTCAAGATTTTTTTTTTATCTTTACAATATTGGACACTAGTTTTATAGAAGGCAATAATTTTTTTACCATTTATTAATTATTATCAATTATAGTGACATTCAGGTAACCCTAACTAAAAACAAAACTTTTTTTTTAATGACAGAGCATGCAAAGGAGCAAGTGGTACTTCTTATAAACTGGCAACATTATTTCTATGTCAACAGATAATGCAAAGGTTTTATCAACATAATCCTTAAGCCAATCACAGATAAACAAACAGTAGTCTTTCGTGAGAGTATTTTTATCTGATCTGTGATCTGTGTTGAAAGGTGCGGTTATGGTATGTTGTTTTTTTTGAGTCGATATTATATTGTAAAGGAATTTGTGGGAAATATAAAAAAATAATGTATGTTAGTCATATTTAATAGATGTTTTGCCTGTATTATTAAGTTTAGTGTTATCAGAAAAATATTAATATTGTTCAGGAAAAGTTAGAAACTGTTTGGATACAGGGTGAATTTTTCTAGTGGGTTTTCGGGGCCAAATTCTTAACTATGAGGGATATCAAAATTACTGAAACTGCAGTTATTTTATTGATGTTATCTTGGTACTCACTTCCATTAACATTGTTAACTCTCTAACGCCTGTAAGTTGCCGAGCAGAAATCGCGTTTCAGTGATAAGCCAACCTTTTTTATAACTACTGATCTGTGTTTGTTGAGTTTTGTTTACAACAAAGAATTTACTTGATGCATTCATTTCAATATTTATTCTTTAGTTATGATATTCAATTCATATTTTACTCAATCTGTCAATTTTAATTATCATTCTAAGGAATATACAGCAAAAACAAACAAATTCACCAAAATTAAATGAAATTATCAATTATCTGAAATTCTTATCCTATAAACTGTAGCATCAAAATACTAAATCACTCGATTTAACAAGCGTAACTCGACACTGAATACACCCCTAACGCATCAACCAATCAGGTCACAGGACGCTCACCCTCTGGGGAATTTCGACCAATCAGCGCGCAGTTTTTCTCAGGTGCTATAGGGCTCGGATTTCAAGCGGATAAGTTTTTTAGTATTTAATTTGTAAAACGTAGACAAGGATTTTTGGTTTGGAACGGATTGGTTTAAAAATGTCAATCTTGGCTTTAAATTTTACGTAACTACATATATTTTTTATCTTTGACTAATAAATAAAAATATCGTTTAAATTTTATATTAATGCATTACATTCATAACTACACTTAGGAGACTTATGTGATCAGTTAGACCTACACTAAGTAAAAACGATAATTCCTAAAATAATATTAGTTAAAATCATAGAGTTTGTAAACGTACAAACTCGCATATTCCATCCTTTGTTAGATGGGCGAAGTCCATTTCTGCCGGAAACAGAAGTTAGCACAATTTTAAAATAATTTTAAAGTAATTAATAATTCTGATTAACTAGACTATGAATTATGACTAACATGTTATAAGAAGTAGTATTATTAAGGTTGAGCTTAAACGCTAAATGCCTGTAATATGTTACTTAAAATGGCCTTATAAAGTTTATGGAACATTTTTAGGCAACCTCACTATAAGAGTTTTGTTTTGATATTGTATAGGAATTAGGAATATACACAAAATAAATAAATTTTAATACGCAAAGGTTTAACAATGCATAAAATGATGGTTCCTTAATTTCAATTATCCTGGGACCATATTCATACTAAATAATAAGCACAAAATTCAAAAACATTGCATAAAAATGTCGTCATAATGGCGCCAAAATTAACAATTAGACCGCCCAGAGTGACACTTTACAAAGCCCGCGGCCACAGATTATGTAAACAATATTTTTATATGGCAAGCCGCTTTGTAAACAACGTAATCGATACAAGTTCAATGCTCGGTGTACAATTCAGGTGATTTGTTGCTAGAAGTGTGTAGCTTGCGTCTTTTTCAACTTCGGTGGTTTAGAGCATCTTAAAACATCCACGAAACATTAAAAAAATTAAGAAAATGAAGTTCTGCGTTCACTATCTGTTTGTAGAGCAGATAAATTCACTCCCCCCTACTATATTCTGACAGACTGAGACATTTTTTTCATGTTTTAACTGGCGATCTAACGCTCAAAGCGGCATAATTTCTGAAATGTAGGTAATCGTATAAGTAATAGTAAGTACCGTACGGTGAGCGGGGGCTCAGTATTCATGTATTTCTACCCCATTCCTCTCTTATATCTCCTCCTCTTCCCATCATTAATCCTCTCTTTTCCCCCCCGTTCCTTAAAGCAGGTAAGGCATCAACGTCATTTTGAGGGTGAAGATCATAGATTATACACTTATGGTGAAGATGTTCATGGGCTGCAGTCAGTCACTCAACATCAGGTGAACCACATGCTCCGCTTTTTAATAATTTATTAAGCCTGTTGGATATAACTAAATGCAGGCATCGATTCTCATTCTCGCATAAGGGCTGATCATTAAAAACTATAGAAACGATAATAAACTATACAAACGATTTAATATTCGTCCCAAAAGGGGAACACAATACTTCACTTCACACAAGGACTTTGATGTCGGCGTGACCTTTTCTTACACAATAATTATAAACCGTAAACAAACAACTACGATGCAGAATATAAAGCTTACCGATATTTCCTATAAAAATGTTTTTCTCATGCATCGCATATCAAAGATTACGCAAAATTGTAAAAACCACGTTGCAAACGTGACGTGCAGTGTCCAATTACAAAATAAGTATAATAAAAATAATGTTGAGTGTTTGAATGATTTTGTTTGTCTGTAATGTTCGGGTCTTGTAAGAAGGGGCCTTTTTTAAATAAAACACTTCCAGTTGACTTATAGTATCTATTATTAATAAAATTAATAAACGACAGAGCTGTGTCGGCAAATGGGCGCTGCACAGAGACTTAATTGTGAAGGTGATTGATTAAGAACTAACTTACTATGAGGGTGGAGGGCACTTATATTCTATACTAATTACATTTACATTAATTATCCTATCGCTTTAACAAAGTTCAATGTTCAACAGATAAAATATGTTCTCAGGGATCTAAATCATTGTACAAACTACATAATGTTTGTTGACCATTATAATTACTAGAATTTAAAAGATAAAAGCATTACATGTCTAAAAATAGCAATAGCGATGTTACTCAGAATTTTTGAATTTCGAAGTTTCCAAATAGTAGTATTTTAATAATATCGATGTGTGTGTGTATGCTTCGCACGATTATTAACTGACATATTTATTTTTTAATACACCTAACAATAATACACCTATTACACATATTTATTTTTTATTTTGTACACCGCTGCTCTATTTAGTCGCACATTAATTGGTTTTGTTTTAATATAAAAATCTTAATATTATAACTACATAATGCACCTATAATGCCTCGTTGGTGTATTGGTTGCATCTTTGACTACAGATCGAGGGATCTCGGGTTCGAATCCCGGGTGGAGCTAAAAAAATTTTATTGAGATTTTTCTAATAAGTCTTAGTAACGGCTCTGAGACTAGAAGTTGGTGGTGCTGGAGAGCATGTTAAGCTGTCGGTCCTGCGCCTGATCTCTCTCCGGTCGTGTCGGTCTGCCGTCTTCAGATTATGAGAGTAAAGTAAAAGAAAGTGCACCTGTGTTTGCGCACATACTTGTGCACTATAATTTCTCCTGCGTAGGTACGCAATCATTACAAAACCAATTTCCACCATGACCTATATCGGTAGAGGAGGCTATAATGAAATCCTACATTAAGTTTTTTTAGTTACTTAAGTACTGGTTACGCTCACACTACATCTGCAAAAATATAATCTGATAACAAATTGAGAGTTTTACAAGTAAATAATGGCCATATTTTTAAAGTGCATCTAATTTAGACTGACTTCTGGGCTCAAGAAACTCATTAGTAAAGTTTTCCATACAAAAATGCAAATAAAAAATTAGCAAGCATTTTACAAGTAGGTTAAACGTCGCCCGTTCATTCACACGATGATTGTTTTCTGTGCATTTCGCATTTTGATAAAGTATTCATTCATAAACGCAAGTAAGCGATTTTTATTTTACGTTCTCACGAATTCTGATGTTCTAACGTTTATTAAAATGATAATTTCTAAACGAATGCGATGTTGCCAGTTGCTAGATAACAGATAGAAAAAAATAATAATCTCACCAGCCAGCTTTTTTTAAACAAAACACTTTTATTAATAATCTACATATGTAACTTATATTTTTAAATTAATAGGTAACACGAAAATCTATGATTTTAATAATAATCTGTTTTCTTTTAGGGATATTTTTCAAAAATGTAGAGATGGCATAACCATCAAAGTATGTATAGATTTTATTT
Source organism: Phoebis sennae (assembly GCA_001586405.1). Lineage (NCBI taxonomy): Eukaryota > Metazoa > Arthropoda > Insecta > Lepidoptera > Pieridae > Phoebis > Phoebis sennae. The sequence goes on from LQNK01001212.1 coordinate 262,750, forward strand.
CTTACTAGTTGAGCTCTGCAGTTTCACCCACGTATAAATCCCGTTACCGTCGAATTTTCAGGATAAAAACTATCCTATGATATTCCTGGAGTTTCAGAGAATCTGTGCAAAATTTCGTACATTTCGGCCCTGTAGTTGGGAGTCTATTCAATACAAACAAAGCAAACAAGTCTTTCCTCTTGGATTTGTACATTAAAAAGTCTTGTATTATTATAGATTAAGAGAGAAAAAATACAACTTAATTTAATGGGATTATAAAAAATATAGGCTAATTAAACTCTCACTCTGAGACTGAATTGTGACTAGACCCTTCAAAGGTCATTTAAAAGAAAAAAATAATAACTTTTCGCCAAGAAATAGAACCTACTTCCTTCCTCACCTCCTCCGCCAAGAAATAGAACTTCCTTCCTACTTTCTTCCTCTTAAAAGTAGAAAATGACTTTTATTTTATTTTACTTGAAATATACAAAGTCGGTGCAAAATCTTGTTTAATTGTAAAAGGTTAAGGCAAAATAAAATAAAAGTTATTTTCTACTTTTTAGAGAGAGGCAGTCGGTTCTATTTGTTGGCGAAAAGTTATTTCGACAGTTATAGCTACTGTTTCATTGCGGTAAATTTAAAATTTAGTATTCAGAAGTGTTTCCTCCACTTTCTATAGAACATGATGCAAGGAGTCGCATAACTGGTCGATACCTGGAATCCATTGTGGGAAGCAAACAGCGGGTTGTACTGAGAATTGGCAGCCATCTTGAAACGATGAAAATTGTATTGTCTTGTTTAGTATGTTTGTAAGACGGTTGGGTTACCTAAAATGACTTAAAATGTCTTGTTATTTTTATTAATTGAAATCAAGAGCCTGTAGCTAGTTATACTAATAAAACCGATAAAATTAATTTAGTCAAAATTATATATTTATGAGTTTTTATTTAATCTATACTGATATTATAAAGAGTAATTTCATGGATTTTTTTCATTGCATTTCCAGTGACTGCTCCGAAACCTATTTGAAAAATGATTTTACCATTATAACCTACATTATCGCTAATGGATTTATATTTACAATAATATTATAATCGGGAAAACTTTGTTTGTTTGGTTGTAATGAATAGGCTCAAAAACTAAAGGACCGATTTTAAAAACTCTTTCACCATTCTAAAGCTACATTATCCACGAGTAACATAGGCTATATTTTGAATATGAGTAACATTGGCTATATATATAACATTATGCTACGCGAGCGAAGCCGCGTGGATCAACTAGTTTTCTTATAAAAAGGTAGAGAACAAATGAAAGTACGAGTGAAACCGCGGGGTGCTAGTTAGTGATAAAATGTCAAAACCACTATTAGTAATACAAAGTAGTGAAATAAAAACAAAATAATCTTTATTCAACACCATTAACAAAGTAGTAAAATAAAACAAAATAGTCTTTATTCAAATTATTCTACCGATTAGGGATTCTACCGAGAATATTCAATATTTCTAGATAACTTTTGTAGGTAAGGAGTATTGATGGTTTTAAGATAGTTAATAGTATAATATAAGTTTTTTTTCTTATTTGTTCTGTCGTTGTATAAATGGCAATAAAGCTTTCTTTCTTTCAAGTAGTTTCAAGTAAAAAATGTCTGATAAAGACGTACAATTTTTTGTTTTTTTTTTCGTTAATTTGAATGAAACAATATCAGTGTACCGCGTTGCTATTCATCAGATAAATCTGTTTTACTTCAATCAGACCATTTCAATCCATATTTCATTAGCATGAATATTTCAGTGCCATTCGCATATTTTGAAAACTTACAGTAAAAGGGGCTGAACGAAATAGGTAATTGACGATATTCTAATAATAGAGACCACATTGATTTTTTAAATGTTCTAGAACAATCTACATTCGAAGCCTATTTAATGTTGCACTTCTTGACTTGAGACTTACTTTATTTAAATTAAACCCATTTGATATCGAATAAAATTTGAGGATTAAGAAAATATATACTTTATACTGTGTATTGTTACTTCTCCATGGAATTGCATATTACTTTTTTTTACAGTTCATTTTTATACTTTCAATTTGCACTAGGATATTAACATTTTTTACAATACATAATTATTTTGTTAAACACGACCGGTTTCGTACATCATCGTCAGGTAGTACTAAAAAGTGCTAAATTCCACTATATGAATTTAAAGTATAAAAAAGACTAAATAAAAATTTAAAAGATATATGTGATAATACTCTACCTTATACCTAACCTTAATAACTTTCCTGAATACACAACCAACATTGTACAATAATGATGTCTATGCATTTTACGACCACATACAAAAAATAAAAAACCTTCGCCTCACCTGGCCAAAGGCGTTGCCAAAAAGTAAAAAATTAAAAAAATAAACTCTGCAAGCTCCGCCCATCATCCATCTCGTTCACTCGCGCGCTATCTCTATCATTACCCTCTTTGAAATTGGAACGGGCTTTTGTTATTTGACCCCGCGACGTCAATGAGAGAGGGTGTATAGATAAATTATTCTAGTGTTGTTAAAATTTGAAACTGAACACCGGTGACTGTGTGTGCAATAAAAGGTGAAAAAATTAATTAGTTGATAATTTAGGTGAGTTTTTAATTGATGTTCTTTTATTTATATTGAATTTCTTATTGAAGCTTTTAATTTAATTTAATTTACGATTTTTCTTATAAGGTTGAAAGTGATAAATTGATGAAAATTTTTGGGATCTAGGTTTTAAATTGGTTTGATAGGCAGACTGTTCTTGGGCTGGATTTATATTTAATGTCATAAATAAAAGAAAATAGATCGTATAATGAAAAAATAATCTTCGATATTTCTTTATTAAATGTCGAAAATACATAATAATATGAAATAAGGAAGTACTTAAATGAAATGTACCCATATTTACGTTGAAATTTCATTCAAAAATGTTTAGTTATTCTATTGAATTGAAAAAATCACACAACAATTGCCTACTCGCTGAATATTTATTTGCTTAGTTAAATACTTACATAATGTTCCATTGACTCGATTATTTAAAATCTTATATTATAACAAGTATATGTGCGAGTCGGTTTATTTAATAAAAATAGAGTTTATGTCAGTTTATTATAATTTAATATTTAAATCTTTATTTAGAACAATATAATAAAATAGACAAAAATAAATATTTTTTATAATAATTGAATTCATTTTCAACATGCATTATTGCTTATTTAAGTTATTGGTATAAAATAATTTAAAACGATAATTATATTTACGGGACATCGTTGCATTGAAATTTCAATCGAAACGGCGAAACAAAAATACATAAATAACCCTAACTTAAACTTGAATAGTGTAGAATAAAAGTACTTTTTAAAGGATTTTAAGCACGGTTTATTATACATTATTACTTAATCGCCTCTGACCGCAATCGCTGTAGAGTTTTGGAAACGTCGAGTTAATTAATAACCTAAAATAAACCGCGTTTAAAATCCTTTAAAAATGATTTTTCTTCAGTATGAAAAGTACTTGCGTTAAAACAAACACAAGAAAATACTTTTCAATAAAGTTTTATTGTAAACTAAACCATAAAGTTTATTCGTTTTTTCATAATAATAGAAACAATTTTTTTTACGAAAATCTGTTCGCTCTGTATCGCTCCCTCCCATTATTTCGAATGTCCGAAATCATAATATTTGATGAGCATGACAGCCAAAATTACCGGTGTATGTTATTAGTTAAATTTAATTAAAATTAATCCCTAGTCACTCTCGGTAGTCTAACGGCCGTTTTCAATATTCTATCTATCTCTTTGCACTTACTTTGATTTCAATTTCCTAACGACGCGACGGATAAATTTGCTTTGACTTTTGTCTACCTAGTGTCATATAATTTGACATATCAATCTATCCATAATCATTGATACAACTTTTAGAAACTCTACATACAACATGACAAAAAGTAGCAATATGCAAAAGCTTTCCAAATTGATTATTCATCAATGGAGTTCTTTATTTCTTATATACTTTTAATATACAAATTCTGTACATTGATTTTTTCACGAGATTTTTAAACGCGATATGCATGTTTTATAGACCTCAGAAAATAGTAGAAAAAATGTTTTTTGTGCAGGGTTTTGAATAAACTATTGAAATGAGATAATAAGCTCAATTAAAAACAGAAAAAATAAAAATAATTCTTAGAAACAAATAAATAATGAAGAGTACAGTAATGTTGACTTTCTTAAAAATCTATAAAGCATTATAGAAAATGGGAGAATTTGATCAATCAATAGTATATTTATTAAATTCTATGAGACTAGCAAGCACAATTTTAAAAGACTGAAACATTCAATATTACACTGAAATTTAAAAACTAAACATGCCTTATTTATAATAACTAGCTTTCCGCCCGCGGCTTCGCACGCGTGGCCTACTAATTTCTGTAGTTTTTAGAGGCGCACAAAGAAAGTTTAAAAAATTACGGTCGCAGGATCACTTATATATTTGCATGTCTATAGTTTTTTTATGATTTTCTATGGAGATAGGTTTGAACAAAAACCTCACAGTGCGCGCGCTTCTTCAAAATACAGAAAATTGTATCCCATGCGAGCGAAGCCGCGGGCTGAGAGTTAGTTATTTTTTGAAGGTTTTTGAGAATTTATTGAGTGTTTTAACGCCTTAATCTATACTTTAAGAGTATAAACCATGTCCGCAATTCAACCAAAATCTCACATGCCCACGTGGTATGACATTTCTACAACTTCAGAAGCGCATATCTCAAAAAATATTTATTTTAGCAAAAAACGCATCTAGAAACTTCCATTTTATTTTTAAAGACCTATCGAATGACAACTCATTTAATGATGTATGCGCGAATTTATTTTTATACCCTCCGTTTACATGTATGAAAAGCCACCCCTAAAAATATTTTTGTAATAGTTATGTAGCCTATAAGTTGCACCCAATATGGGTCTATCAGCATATGAAATTTTATCAAAATCTGCCCAGTGGTTATTACGTGATTGACGCACATACAAACAGATAAACAGACAAACAGACAAACACATAAACAGACAAACAGACAAACAGAAAAAAAAAATTCTAACCATGGTTTTGGTATCTATAGAACATACATATTGCACACCAATTACTCTTTTTGAAAAATATTTAATGTACAGAAATGGTTTGGTTACTGTTTTATTATATGTATAGATTAATTATAAGTATAATGATTAACTGATATTACAATTCTAGAAATAACCCACATGTCCGTAAAAATGTTTTTAAATAGTATCCGGTGAAAAGTCATAGGATGTTATGAAAACAATGCCAGTATTTTTACGCGAATGGTTGACATTTTAAAATTAAAATTATTACAGCTATTGAATTTGGGTTACTTGTATGTAAATATATATAACCTATAATAATATTATAAAGAGGACCTTTGTTTTTTTGTATGATTGTATTGAATTGGCTCAAAAACTTCGGGACCGATTTCAAAATTTCGTTTACCATTACGTATAGTATTATATTATCTGTGCCATTACTTAGAGGGATTCTCCGAATCCGTATAGGCTATATTTTATCCCGGAAAATAGAAAGTATATATTATTATGCTACGGGAGCGAAGCCGCGCGGATCAACTGGTATACAATAGTTAGCTACAGGATGATGGTAACTGTTGTATATTATGACAGAGATAATTATTGTACATATATTAGAGGATGATATATATTTTATTTGCAGAAATAAGAAGTGATGAAATCGACAAATATGGATTGTTCTGATCGGCTGAGTCCTTCAAGCGATATAACGAGCGAATCAGAAACGTCATTACCACCATTTCCCTACGAAAACCAAAACGGAAACTTCTACCAACCGGAAATACAAGAAAAACAATATTTTTCCTGCAAACAGAAGTCGCCACAGAACGAAAGGAACACCAAAGAGGTTTATCTACAGGAGAGTAATAAGAACTTCGATTATCTGTCCCCACCGAGAAGCAAAAAATATTTGAATTTCGAACTAAAATTGCCGCCGATAAACGATAACTTTTTTCAAGTTGAGACCGAGGAACGTATGCGTTCTTTTTTCAGCGATCCACAGAATAAATGCGTTCAAAATGAGAACAATTTAACGGAAATAGAAATCGAGATAAATAATCAAAATTTTGAACATGTTGCCAGTGTTAATAATGAAAGGTTGCAATCGTATTTTGAAAGTGGAGCGAATAATATGCGGAGGATGAATTTTAATTCTGAACAAGTTCAGTGTATGTGTGAAGCGTTGCAGCAAAAGGGCGACATTGAGAAACTAGCTGCATTTTTATGGAGTTTACCGGAGAGTCAGTTGCTGTGTGGGAACGAAACAGTTTTACGGTAAGATATTAATTTAAAAAATCTAAGATATTAATGATTAAATGTGTAAAAATTGTTTTGTGAAGTATAAAATATTTTAATTAAAAATTGTTGTTATCAAGGCACGTAGTTGATCAGCCTTTTCGAGACTTTTTTATTTTTCCACTGGGGTTGGAACTTAGTACCTTTAGGTTGAAACATGTAACAACTGCACCGGTGGGAAATCAAGTGATCATAGAAAAGTTTGATTGACTAACTGATTTTGATGGTTTTATATAAATTTAATACAATATATGTTGTTATAGAGCTCGTGCACTAGTTGCATACCACAGAGGCGTTTATCAAGAACTATACGCCATCTTGGAGACGCACACTTTCCCGCCAAAACACCACTCCACTCTACAGACTCTATGGTTCAAAGCACATTATAAAGAAGCAGAAAAAGTTCGAGGGCGGGCATTGGGTATTTATTATTTTTTTATTTAAATGATCATTATTTTTTTGGTTATGGTCAGATTTCGAATATGTACTTATCTTCTAAGGGAAAATTTCATAATAATTATACTTTATTAAATGTTTTACACTAGTTCGTTGTACATTTTTTTACTAAATATTTATACTGTCTTTTTGAATATTATAACTATAGTTTTAATTTTAATTATTATTTCATAGGTGCTGTCGACAAATACAGATTAAGAAAAAAATATCCATTACCAAAAACAATATGGGACGGGGAAGAAACTGTTTACTGCTTTAAAGAAAAGAGTAGGAACGCGTTAAAGGATTGTTATTATAGAAATAGGTGAGTTTTTCCTGACGAATCTTTATTGTAACGACTATATCTTTAAAAATAGATTAATATTTACATTTTTTGACATTTAAATAACCAGGTTAATAAGCAATTTGTTATTTGACTAATATTTTTTAAATCCTTTGTATTAATTCAACATATAAAAAAAATAAGTATTATGTGTCCTAAAAGTTATTTTTACCCGACTGCGATAGAGGGAAGGTAATGTTTTTCGAGTGTTACATTTCTTTGGCATGCCCAAGAGTTCAGACGCCTGGATGGATAAATGTTGCAAGACACGTTAGAATCTTGGTAGTGACATAGGTTGTAAAAATTCAAAGATGGCGCTGAGAAATTTAAAAAGACGAGGAACGAAAGAAGAATTATGTTTTTCACAGATAACGCCGTTTGATTTTTTAAAGATAACTATTAAACTAATCTTTTATTAATAGGTATCCAACGCCAGATGAAAAACGCGCGTTAGCCCAAAAAACGGGTTTGACATTGACACAAGTGTCAAATTGGTTCAAAAACCGCCGACAAAGAGACAGGACTCCTCAACAGCCAAATCGACCGTAAGTTTTTTAATATATTTTTTTAAATTGTTAAATTAAAACATTATTATTAACATACATTCCTATTATGAAGTCTTGACACATGCTCCCAATTTATGTGGATATTTCATGATTTGCCTAAAAATTAAAAAAGTATTACAGGAAAATAAATAAAAATGTATTTATGGCCTCAGATCAAAGTTTATAATTATACAAATGCAGTAAAAATAAGGTGTGATCATGGTGTCTAATCTAAAAAAACGCATTGTAAAACGGTAGTTTTTTGAATAAAAAATAAATGCACTTGATAAATCTGTCACGCCTGCAGTTAACCATAGACTATTATGTAGATAACTTTTTGTATTTCGAGGTATAGACAAATGGTTGCATTTCGCAGATGTGGTGGACCTTTTGTTCTGATGATTAATGTCCTCTAATGACTTGTCCAGTGATTACTGCCGATGTGTTATGTGACAAAAAATTAACCCCGGGTTACATGAATAATATGTGAGGCTATTTGTTAAGCAAAAAAAATTGTTTTAAATTTCTCCGCCTTGATTTGGCGTTCTTAAAACGTTTTTGTATTGGTTTTTCGGGAAGTCGGTTAAATATGACTAAGTTAATGCTAATTTGTCAATATATTTTATTCTATTAAATCCATTTCTATTAAATTATTGCAAATTTTCACGGGATTCTAAAAAAACATAAAAATAAATATAATCCAAAAACGTTTAATGTTTAATCACCGCTATTATTAAAAATTAATAGGAAATGATTAATAACATACACAGTACTAGCAACGCCCCGGGATTAAAAATAGCCTATGTGTTATTCTGAACCCAGTGTAACCTGAGTTATGTATACAAATCGGTTCAGTAGTTTTAGTAATAGGTATGTAGTAACAAACACCTCACAAACCTTCGCATTTATAATATTGGTAGGATTTGCAGCTTGATTCAATTAAATTCTGTTGGTTTCAATCTGTCACGATATATGAGTTAGGATCATGTATGCCGAAAAACATTAAAATATAAACACAGCAACAAATACCTACCCGATAAGCATAACCCAAATATTATTAAGTTTACGAGCTTTTGTAAAGGAAGCCATTGTTTTAGTCTCAAGGTTAGCGCTGCTATAATTCGTGTGACGAATTTGATTTTAGTTTTTGAAGCATGATTTGGGCTCTTAGGTTTTTATTTTATACATATACTAGCTGATCCGTGTCGTCGCTCCCGTAGCATAATGTTATATATAGCGTGTAAAATATTGCCTGTTATTCGTGGATAATGTAGTTTTCGAATGGTGAAAATTTTTTTGAAAACGGTCCAGTAGTTTTTGAGCATATTCATTACATCGTGCCTTAAACTTAATCTATACATCACATCTTATTTTAGCACAGTCCATAATCTTACAATTTGTTAACATAATATTTCATTTGCTACTGACTTGCACTGGCTAGATACGTCTACGTTGATTGGTTAAAATATGCCATGTATTGATCCAGGAATCACCATAGGAATCACCATATAATATATTTTTACGCCAAATTTCATTAATATTTGTTCAGTCATAAACATCAAAACATACAATGTTTTGACGACTCGATTATGGAAGTGGAAATATCAATCTATTGCACCGGAGGGTGTGGGTTCGATCCCCACCAATAGAAAATTATATGATGTAAAAATTGTAATTTTCTACTGCCTGGGTGTTGATGTATCTATAGTTTGTATTTACAAAAAAAGTACGTATAAGTATGTTTATCATTTGGCTAAAGCCCATAGTAATTAGTAAAGCTTTGCTTATTTTGGGATTAAATGGACTATTTATATTATATTAGCTGTTTCATGCTTCGCTTCCGTAACATAATGCCGAATAGTCTATACCATGATTCCTACAATATCCCTGATGAGCAATTTTTCAAATCATCCTCAGTAGTTTCAAACCTATTCAATTCAACCAAACAAAAAACCAAATCTTTCCTCTTAATAATATTTGTGAAGACACCTGTTTAAATAATCTAAATCCTCTAAAAATTACAGTTTATTAATATATTTACTAATTAATATACTTGCAAGCCACACAAAATGTTAAAAGCTCTTTATATTGCTTTGGGCTTCCATTGTTTCGGCCAAGCGTGGAAGGTAGTTGTTCCAAACAATAGGGCAACATTAAACTAAGGGTTAGTTGTGTCATGAGAAAATTTAATGAATTGCGTGTAAAGTTAATTAAATATCAACGTAATACTTTCATTCAATAAGCTCCGAAAATACGGGATAGCCTTATAATATTCATTTTACCATTACCCGTATTATAGACTAGCTGAGCTATGAGCTAGGATAGTTTTTATCCCGAGGAGGCCTTCCTCAATGAAGAGTTTTAAAGAATCTGTGTACAAAATGTCATCCATATCGGTCTATTACTTTCGGAGCCTATTCAATTCAAACAAAAAAAAAAGAAATCAAATCTTTCCTCTTAATAATATCATAATACATAAGTGATTACTACACATAGAAAACAAATTCAAGCGTGAGTGAAGCTGGAGGCAGTGCTAGTTTTTAATAATTTAAATGCCAATTTAAAAAAAAAAAACTTACGAGAAAGTACTCAGTACCTATTTAATTAAGACGGAAATATTTATACATTGTTTAAATATGTTCTATACAACCCGCATCTATAATATTAAGATAAATTATAAGCGACTTAAAAATTATTTTTTTTTTTTCAGTGAAATACTGGTTCCCGCGCAACATTCAAACGGTGGTTGGGCGCAATCCTTCATCCCCAACGCGTATTACCATAAACTACAAGACGCTTCGCATTATTTGCATGGCAACACTCCTTAAAATTATTAAAACTACAAAAAAAATATTAGAAGAACTAAATTAAATTCACAGATTAGAGAATAAAAGATGGAGTGTTCCGAGGTGACGCTAACTACACGTACACGTACACGTGCATCTGTGTGAGTAAAATTTAAAGATGCCCTCGTGATA